>CAUYSK010056551.1:0-119938 GCA_963575035.1 Avahi laniger
GCTCCCGGCTCGAGCTGTGCCGCCCCCAGCCATGGCATCCCACAGGTGCTGCCTGTTTGCCTAAAACATTTCAGGGTGTAGCGGCAACACTGTGCGATGCGGGAGCCTACTGTCTACCATCTGAAGCTGAGCGTGAGCCGGGGCTTCTGAACACGTCCTCGCTCAGAGATGTGCAGTCATTAGTATAATTATTAGGGGGTTAATGAAGCTGGGAACAGCATATCGAGCGCACATTTAAACAGAAGCTTTTAAAAAAGTGGGTGGAAAAGTTTGCCTGCTTGACTTTCTCCTTTTTTTAGAATTGGAATTTCAGGGTTTGAACTCGACATGTTGGAAAATGAACTCGCTATCTTCCCCCAACCCTCCCGACTCCTCGTCTGCAGGTGCCTATTGGTGGCATCACCCTTTTAGGGTGAGATGCCGAGAGTCTGAGATTCTCTCGTCATCTATACCTGGTCGGTGACCAAGGCTGTGATTCCACCTCCTTGGCATCGCCCGACTCGCCGTTCTGTCCCCAGGCACTGCCACGTCCAAGGCAGAAGCATCCGCCTTCTCCCTGGATGACAGTGTCCCCTCCTCGCTGGCCCCCAGCCCACATCTTCCTGCCACCTTTCTCTTAGGTTTGGTTCTCCAGAAGCAGGTCCTGAGATGAAGATTCCTGACAGAGATGCATCAGGGGGTGTTCCCAGGACAGACCAGGAGGTGAGTGGAGAAGACAGCCTGGGAATGGAAGCGAAAGAAAGAGAATGGGGCCAAGGGATGGCACCGGACCGCTGGGGGTAACTTCAGTTCAGTCTAACAGGAGACTTGGAGGGCATGAGTCAGCACTGTCCGCCTCAGGGTGAGGGAGCTGGAGTATTTATGCCCCTCATGACCTCGATCATGAGTTAGGCAATGGTTTCCAAACCGTGTGCCAAGGTACCCCAGGTGCAATGGGATACTTTAATTTGTTGAGGAAAACACAGCAGCAGTTGCCAGACACCACACTTGAGATAGTTCACAGTTTCAGCATTAGATTGTCCTATAGGCCAGGTGCAGTGGCTTACACCTGTAATCCTAGCAGTCTGGGAGGCCGAGGTGGGAGGATCGTTTGAGCTCAGGAGTTTGAGACCAGCCTGAGCAAGAGTGAGACTCTGTCTCTACTAAAAATAGAAAAAATTAGCCAGGCGTGGTGGCGCATGCCTGTAGTCCCAGCTACTTGGGAGGCTGAGACAGAAGGATTGCTTGAGCTCAGGAGTTTGAGACCAGCCTGAGCAAGAGTGAGACCCCGTCTCTACTAAAAATAGTAAAAATTAACTGTAGTCCCACGTACTTGGGAGGCTGAGGCAGGAAGATCGCTTGAGCCCAGGAGTTTGAGGTTGCTGTGAGCTAGGCCGACGCCACAGCACTCTAGCCCGGGCAGCAGAGTGAGACTCTCAAAAAACAAAAAAAGATTGTCTTGCATTCCCCGGGGTGATACCCGTCTTTGCGAAGCTGGGTGTTAGTCGTACTGCGTGGAAATCAGTGGGGAACAGGAAAGGAGGGGCGTCCATCTGATTCCAGGGATTGAGAAGCCGTGCAGTGCCCAGCAGGCTGGCACAGCAGCCCATGAATAAGTAATTGTGGTTATTTTTTAGTGAAACCAACATGTTCTTTCTGTTTTAATTTGCCTGTATCATATTTGTAAGTAGCTGCTAAGTTGTTAGAACATAAATACTAGTCAAGCTGTTTGGACCTTATTACTTAATAATTATTAGTAACTGTGAGACATTGCTTTGGGCCTAGAAATGAGTGCTGTAAGAAAATTACCAAGACACCAAGGGCTCTATGAGCTGTGAATGTTCTGGAACCTCTGGGTTAAGGGCTGCCCCTGGCTGGATGTACATCTCCAGCCCGCTGGCTCTCCGTGCCACAGGCAGAGGGGTCTGCAGCAAGCTGGGAGCAGCCCTCCAGCGAAGACTCGCAGGTGCAGGCTGCTGGGGACAGAGGTGCCCCAGGAGCCAGCTCGTGGGGGAAGTGGCAGAGGCCAGGGGCCGGGGTGGAGACAGGCTGTGCTTCACCAGCGCTTCTCAAACTGTCAGGTGCTCACTAACCACCTGGGGAGTGAGTTCTGTGCCGATTCTGACTCAGGGGTCCTGGGAGGGGCCTGGAGTCGGCATCCTTAACATGCTCCCCGGGGGATGCTCCTGCCGCTGGCCCGGGGCTATCACCTGGAGTAGCCAGTGCTACACCCCTTTCTTCTCTGCTGTAGCTTGCTCAGCCTTCCCTTAGAATAGAAGCCCGAGGGCTCTGGACATTGGGTGTCGAGGATTGATGAAGTTGGGGTGGGACAGAAGGCACCACAGAGCAAAACATTGAGTCTAGAGTATCGCACTGGTGCACCCGCCTCCTGCGGCCGGAAGCTGCTGGGCTGGGCAGGCTCTCGGACATGCGCAGTAACCCAGGCCCGGAGGTGAGCATCAGAGCAGAGACTGGCAACCAGGGCCTCAGTCCCACACCCAGGACGCTGGTTATTCCCTGTGGCTGTCACGTCCGGCAGAGGGTATCTTGAGTCCCAGATGTTGGGAGTGAACTGCCCCAGATATTATTATTAATAGTAGTGTTGCCCCCACTATGGTTCCAGGTGTTGGAGTTCACTGATCAGAGGTTGGGGTGCACTGCATAAAATATCATGGGGAACGCTGCCCCAAAATGTGGAAGGTACCCTGTCCCAGATGTCGGGGCGCCTCAGTACGAGAAGCTGGGAATGAGTGAGCGCGGCAGTAGCCCTGGGTGGATGGGAGCAAGTGTCGGTGCTGAATGAGGCTCTGATGGAGGGGAGTCGATTCCCTCCTCGGCTCCCCACCCAGGCTGCACAGGTCCCCAGCACACTCTCCCCCCCAAGGACCTGCTGGCACAGCGGGATGCGCCAAGCGCCCTCGGCCCACATTTCTTCTAAGGTCTGCTGGCTCTTCCAGGCTTCTCCATGCCACCCTTGTTGTGAGCCTTGAGCTCAGTCTATCACCCACAGAGGGGACAGAGGAAGGGAAGTGGGGTGATGGTGGGGTCAGAGGGATCAGAAGGATCTTGGTTTGATCCGGGCTTCCCTTCTCAACTAGCTGTGTGTGTAAATCATGTCCTCGCTCCCATCTGTTTACTCCTGATATTGAAATGAGGCATCCATGCTCTTTGCAATGCGACCTTAGAAAACTTCTCGATAGAAGAGGTGAAGTCCACTTCCCTTCCCCGTTGATGCGATCCCGCCAACAGACCGTTACGCACTTGTATGTCTGCGCTTGGAACTTTGCCCTTCTACCATCTGCCAGAGAGGAATACGTTGGGTAACCGCTGGTCCCAGGAAAATGAGGAGCATCTTGAAACAGACCAGCCCCCAGCCTGGCGCCACGCCCGTGAGAGCCACAGCCACTGACAGAGAGCCGTGCTTGTTGTCATCTCCTGAGTTCGCAGGCTATTTGTTGCACGACGCCATTGCTATTGCCACAATACCTGACTAATGGACTGTGGGACCTTTGGCTAGTTACTTATGTTCATCTCCGTGGGATGCAGTTTCCTCATCTATAAAAAACTGGGCAATAACACTTACCTTGCAGCCCTAGTGTGATGGTTTAATGGGCTATGACATAAGCGAAGCACATGGCACGGTGCCTGCTCCACGGAAGGCTCTTGATGAATGGTGGCTGGAAAAAGAGGGAAGAGTCATCCTGCAAGAGCTTGACTTGACAGAAGGGTGCTGAGTGCCTGCGATGGATGGCCCGGTGCCAGGTCCCATGGGGGCTGGATTTAAAATCCTATTTCTGTTCTATCAATCATATTGGCCTCAGACAGGCTTGGGGCAGATGCCAGGCCAGACTAGGGCTGGGGCAGAGGGGGATATGAAACCTCCCCTCCTGAATCTTGAGCCTCACTACTAACAATGGAGCCTACATCCTCCCTTCCTGAGCACAGGCTGACTTTCTCTTTCATTAGTTTCTTGGCAACAAAAGCAACTATACCAACCTCCCGTCACTTCCACAGGAGAGCAGTGATGACATATCATCTAAAGCAGCAGTCCCCAACCTTTTTGGCACCGGCGACCAGTTTCATGGAAGACAATTTTTCTACGGATGGGGTGGGGGGGACGGTTTCGGACAAATTCTCATAAGGAGTGCATGACCTTGATCCTTGCCATGCACAGCTCACAGCAGGGTTCACGCTCCCGTGAGAAACTAATGCCCCTGCTGATCTGACAGGAGGCGGAGCTCAGGCAGTGATGCGAGCGATGGGGAGCGGCTGTAAACACAGGTGAAGGTTCACTCGATTGCCCGACGCTCACCTCTTGCTATACAGTCTGGTTCCTAACAGGCCACAGACCAGTGGCCCCAGGGGTTGGGGACCCCAGATCTAAAGGACACTGTACCAGGGGCAGAACTGCATGCACTGTCAAGAGTGTGACATTGGCAAGTCGGAGTGCTCCCCAGGCCCCCTGGGTGCTCCTCCTCCTTTCCTGTTGGGGTGCCCCACCCCTTCTCCAAAGGCCAAGGCTCTGTCCAACAAGTGACATTGTGATGTTGATGTTAATGTTGCTCCTGGTAAGTCCAGTCATTCTATGCATAGGCCAATTCAATAGTTTCTGCAAAAATGGTGTGTGGGGGGCACTTCCAGAATGGCCCAGGCCCCACTCTCTGGGCCCTTGCTGTGGTTACTCTTCTAATGCCTGTGAGCAGGGCTGGGCGAGTCGGTTTCATTCTGACTCCTGGCAGGTCTGGCGTGGGCTGCTTGCCAGACTCCGTGACACTACAGGCTGAGACAGGTAGGAGGACGTGGGGATGAGTCAGATCGGAGCGGGAGTGAGGTCTGGGCACTGGCTGAGCAGTGCGTGGGTGTCCAATGTGGGCATGGACTGGGAGCCAGGGGGCTGGGGGCACTCAGATCAGGCGTCCGCATCCCAGAGGACATTGTCTTCCCCCAGATGAAATTGCTTCCCCTGCTCCCTGCTCAGACTGGGAAGCCAATATATGCTTAATTCAGAAAATTCAAATAATACAAAAATATATAAAGAACAAAATGAAAACAAAAATATCACCCCAAATATCATTACTCAGACATAACCACTGTTAACACTGTGGTGAGCATAATTCCAGACGGATTTTTCTCTGTTTACATCCCCGGCTGCCACTGAAGGAGGGCAGGTGCTGCTCAGTGAAAGGCCTGTCGGGAGCTGACCCTGAGCCCCTCGGTGGGTCTGGATACAGGCAAGAGTGGCCTAGATCCGAATTTGGGGGTGGGGAAAAAAAGGGACTGAATTCCTGTGCTTCATAAAGTGAGACGCGCTCGGTGCTCCCAGGGCCAGTCGAGAACAGAGGGAGAGCAAGGGAGCTGAAAATAGAAAGGAAAATAAAGGAGCCCAGCACAGCCCAGCAGGAGGCTGGAGCCTCGGTACAGGAGTGGTCAGGGTACGACTGAGAAACAGGGACACCTAATTACGGAATTCCAAGATGCTCGCTTTGCTGCTATGGAAAGCCTTCCTCGGTCTTCCACCAGCCTTCAGCCGTGTTTGTGACACACACAGACCTAGGTCCACGTGGGACAGTAAGGCGATCCTGACCTTGGGCTGATTCAGCAGAAGGGGGGGTGGGAGGGGGGAGTGGGGAGATGGAGAATCTAGATGTGACCCCATCAACGAAAGTCCTTTGGGAATTCATAGAAATTTGTGGATGGGAGTTCAAGTCAACCTCTTCCAGATTTGAAGCTGTAGGCTGGCCCTAGACATCTGGGGTGTATATTTATGTTTATAGGTTTTATTTAATTGGAATTTTATAGCACATGCTGTTTTCTACCTCTTTTGACTCAGACCCGGGTCTTCTGCATCTTGGCTTATCGGTAAGTGTGTATCTAGCTCACTCTTCATGTCTAGATGGTAAATTATTGGAAAGGAATTAGTCATGTATACAGCCACTCCCCTGCTCATGGGCCTTTAGGCAATTTCCAATATTTCTGTGATAACATCCCTCTGTTTATATCTTTACATATTTGTTGAAGTGGCCACTTTAAAAACTGATTTCAGTTTAGAATACTCCAAAAGCCCCAAAGTCAACACACATTGCTTATTTATTTTTTTATTCTATGGAGAATCAATTGTTTGAAGCAACGCCAGCATGCCCCAACGGTCCCTTCAGGTTGCAGATGGTGGTGGTGATTTTAGTAAGAATTACTGATCCCTCAGGCTGGTGATGGTCCAACATCACACCCCATCAGCCTGGGAGAGTCAAGGGAATGCAGAACCCATCCTTCCCCTAACTTTGCAGTTGGAACTGGGCCTGTTTGCGTCTTTAACACATATTCACTTTACAATCATGACCTGTGATCCCCGCTGGGAAGAGGGCAAAGTCTACAGAAGAAAATGGATTCTGTGGCTGCAAGTGGTGGCTCAGGCCCGTAATCCTAGCACTTTGGGAAGCTGAGATAGGAGGACTGCTTAAGCCCAGGAGTTCAAGACAATAGTGAGACCCCGTCTCTACAAAAAATAAAATAAAATAAAAAATTAGCCAAGCATGGTGCTATGCACCTGTAGTCCCAGCTACTTAAGAAGCTGAAGCAGGAGGATCACTTGAGCCCAGGAGTTTGAGGTTGCAGTGAGCTGTGATGACGCCACTGTACTCTAGCCCAGGTGACAGAGCAAGAACCTGGCTATTAAAAAGGAAAATGGATGTTGTGTCCCTGAGAAAACAAGTTCAGGCAAGAAGATGCCAATGGCAGGGAATGTCAGAGCTGGAAGCTTCCTTAGAGATTACTTGGTCCAATGTCTTCATTTTACAAACGGGAAACTGAGGCCCAAAAGCACACAATTTGGAAAAAAAAATAATAGAAGCCAAAGTTATTATTAGTGTTTTATATATTTTTAAGTCTAAAATATAATAGCACCCCCAAGAGGTAGCATCTTCCTGTTCCCACTCTTCAGTGGGGGAAACAGGGACGTGGGAGAGGGGACTTGAGACCCGGCAGTCTGGAGCCGGGGTCTGCACACCAATCCACTGCCGCGTCACTGTCTCCTGGAACTGAGGGGGGCGGGGGTCCAGGGTCTTAGACCCCAAGTTCTCCGTTCTGCCCCCAGGATGAGGCTGCTCTTGGGCAGAGATGCCCATGTGTGGAGGGACCCACATGCCTCTCTGTCCAAGTGTCTGTCTGTCACAGCTGTAAGCCTGGGGGGACATTCTAGGTGGACGCTGCAAATGAATAATTCAATAAAAGTGAATAATTTCCATGGCAACCTTGCCAGCACGTGACCCTGCTCTGCTGCCTCCAAGGGCTGGGTTCACCCTAATAAAGAAACACATTTGTCAGACTACACAGAGCGAACTGGGATAACATTTTCTTTTAAGGAAACTGAAATAAAACTAGGTCGGCTAATGGCAGCAGGGCCACGGCTTGTAGGAGCCTTGTTCAAACACACTGTCGGCAGGCCGGGGGCTTGTGGGAGGCCCAGCATCCCTGCAGGGCTGGGAAAAGAAGTGTCCTTTCTGGCAGGGGAGAGGAGTGAAGATCGGTCCCCAAGCACCCCTCAATGTGAAACCCTACATTGTCCTACAATGTGCAAAGGACTCCCAGGCACTAGGTTGCAAAGCCCTTATGTAAAAATATTCCCTCTTTGTAAGAGAAGGAAATTGAGCACTCAAAAAGTGCCTTTTAGGACTTAGCAGGTAAGTGACAAAGCCTGGACTCAGGCCCAAATGAAGTGGTCTTTCTACTGTGATCCTGAGGGTTTCAATAAACTGACCCACCCAGGCACTCAACGTGGAAGCTGAGCTCCAGAGTGGGAGGGCTGAACTGCGCTATTCACTGTCTCTGTCAGTTTTCCTATTTAAACTAAAAATTAGCATTCGCAGGCTGGATTAGGTTGGGGGACGATCTGGGATCATTTGGGGCTCGGGCTGGGGTGAGGGGTGGAGCTCAGTCTGGGGTGAGTGCATCTTTGGGCAGAGTTGAGGGGTGAGCCTGGGATGAGCATGGGGCTATGGCTGGGACAGGGCTGAGACTCAGACATCAAGGTCAAGGGCACGGGAAAGGCCAGGGTCAGGGTCAGGTTTGGGGCTGGTAGGGGCAAGGCCCAGCTTGTCCTGGAGAAATTACAATCTTCTCTGTGTAGAACTTGCTGAAAGTACCCAAATCTCCTCACTGTATGAGAGTGAGACAGACCGAAAGGCTGGCAGGGTGGGGTTGGGGGAGGCGCTACCCAGGTGGGAGTGGGGAGAACAAGGTCGTGCTGGGTTCCTGGGGCGGGGTGGGCGCTTCTGAGAGTCAGCGGAGAGCACAAACGCACTCCACGCCTGGAACTGCCAGAGGGAGGTGGCCGTAAACTAAGACAGAGTCAGGAATACGGGGGCGGGGGTGGGGAGAGTGCAGGACGGAATGAGGGTGGAAGTTCCAATGAGTGCATCCATGTGGCCCTTCAAGAGATGGGGGACCAGGGGCAGGTGGTCTGGAGACCTCTGTAGGTCCGAGCTTTACCCTAGTCCCACGGGGTCAGAGGGGAAGAACTTTAGAGGCAGTTGCCCTGCGCCTCCCACCTCTGCATTTAGAGTACTGATCCCTCCCTAAAATGCGCTCTCTGGCCTCAGTTCCTTTCGGGATTCCCCAAACCCTCCCCTTTCACTCAAACGCACAAACCAGCACCACTCAGCCCCCCACCGCTGCCCACAGCACCGGCACTTTTCCACTTTTCACTGAGCGAGCGCTCGCCTGCACCTGATTCCTGCGGCTTCTCTCCTCTGCCAGACCTGCTGATGTTTGCGTGTCTGCGACCCTGATCAAAGAACAGGGCAGACGCGCCCCTGTCACCCTCGCTCCTTATGAACTGTAAGGGGGCAGCTGAGTTCACAGCGACCCCTGGGTTTTGCGATGAACAGATCTGGGTTTAGGGTTTGGTTCTGCCTCCCGACTGCTGCATGTAGGGAACAGAAATGCAAATTAGAAACAAAACAAAACAAAGTTTCTTCAAGTTAAAAGAAAATGGGGGTGGGGTAAAACAACTTAAAGTTCAACCAGAGGAGCATTATGTGGCAGGGAAGGAGGAACAGGGCGGTTTCCTCGCTGGTTGTGTAAGAGGACTGACCACGAGGGCCCTGTAAGACGCCCCTGCACGTGGAAAGGCCTGGGAGGCACAAGGAAGAGGGGGCGGAGGTGCGGGGTCTGGGCTTTGGTTGGTTGCATCCCACTTAAATGGCACGAGCCATGTTCCCTTGGTTCGCACTTATTTTCGTACCTGTGGACAGAGCACATGCACCTGTATCGGACACCTGTTCTGTGCCACGTTCAGCCCATCTGGGCCTCACTGTCTGTCCTCATTCCAGCCTCCGCTCTGGCAGCAGCTCCACGCAGGCTCGTGCCAGCTCCGTGCAGCGCAGCCTACTGGGGCCCACACGTCTCACCTCCTTCTCCAGGCACCCAGGTGGCCACAGCCCACAAGTGTGGGAGCACAGATGCCCCAGGGGGACCCTTTGACCAGTAGGGAGTGGGGGCTCCTTTCTCACTGCCCATCCCTCCGCCTCCCCAGAGGTAGTCCTGAGATGACCCATTCCATACAGCTCCTCGGGACACCCTCCAAATCAAGACTCCAGCCTCCTGCAAGCACAGCCAAGCAGGAAATGTGCCCGTAACATGGTTCTCCTCCTGCTCTTCCTCACCCCCATGGGAGGCTGCGTAATGGCCCCCAAAGATATCCAGGCCCTAACCCCTGGAACCGTGATTGTTGCCTAATGGCAGAAAGAGTTTTGTGGATGTGGTTGAATTAAGTATCTCGAGATGGGGAGATTATCCCGGATTATCCAATGGGCTCTAAGTGTCATCACGGGCATCCTTCTAAGAGGAGGGCAGAGGGAAATTTGATTACAGAATAAGGCATTGCAAGGACCGAAGTTAAAGTCCCATGTCATTGACTTTGAAGACAGAGGAAGAGGCCACATGCCAAGAAATGCAAGGAATGTAGCTTTGGAAGTTGGAAAAGGCAAGGAAATGGATTCTCCCCTGCAGACTGCAGAGAGAGCAAGGCCTTGCTGACACCTTGATTCCACACGGTGAAGGTGATGTTGGGCTTCTGACTGCCAGTCGACTGTAAGAGAACAAATGTGTGTTGTTCTAAGCCACCAACTTTCTAGTAATTTGCTACGGAAACCATAGGAAACTGACCCAACTCCCCATCCCTCACTTCTGCTCCCGGATTCCCAGTCCTCAGTGAGATGCTCTCAAGTAAGCCTCTTCGTAGGCTCTGCTTTTGGGGAACTCGGGGCAAGATGTCATCTGATGAGGAATCAGCTCCAGCTTCATGTACACAGACAGCCCTGCTCTCTCGGGCTCACAATCCCACAGACACCAGTGCGCACCTGCCCCGTCCACCAGACAGGGCAAGACAAGGCAATCATAGCAGGCTCCAAGACTGGTATGGGAAGGGAATCGGGCCACCAAGAGCCAGAGAAATGAAAGAAGCAACCTCAGGGGATGAGTGGGGCACAGTCAGGACCTGATGTAGCTACACTCCTGTGTGCAATAGGAGTGTGTGAGCTTCTGTGCTCCTGAGTGGAAGCTCGGTCATGGGTGTCTGGGTGATTTTATGAATAATTGGACATTCTAGAACATACCTGGGAGGCCTGGGAGTCCTGTGCTCACTGAATGTTGTCCTATTAGTTAGTATTTGTCTGCAATGTAGATATCATTCTCTTAAGTGGGGGCTTCTTTGTGCAGTGCACAACCTGAACAGCCATGCAAATTGCTCTAATGAGCTGCTTGGCCTTGGGCAAATTATCGTACCTCTCCAAGCTTCTATTTCTTCTGTTAAATGGGAATAATCAGAGTACCTCCCTCAGAGTGTTATCCTGAGGATTTGATAATTCATCTGGACTCTGGAATAAATACTTAACAAATGATAACGGTGTCTGTTGTTGCTGTTACTATTATTTTCACAAAGGTGGTTTAGGCATTTTTGTGGAGCCCCGCTTTTCAACACTACTGGCAAGTTACTAAGCTCTTTGATGAGACATACTCCCTCAGTGTCAGCTGCTGGTTGGACATTATGAGCCTAATGCTCCCTCGTCCTTCCAGGATGAAGATGCAAACTTGGAATTTTACTGAGGTGACCACATGTGACCAATCCTGGGAGCAGGGGAACAGCAGGCAGCATTTGGACGGCAAGGTTGGACACACCAGGCAAATGAAAGGGCTTGTCACGGTCTTTGCTGCTCCTCCCAGAGGATGAGAAACAGAGGGGTAGGTGGCTGGCCCAAGATCACCCAGCCTGCGAGCTGCAAAACCAGGATTCGAATTGGAACCTCCTGCCTCCAAGGCCTCAGCCTTTGCCTCTCCACTTTCCTGAGGCCTCTGGCAGCCGAGGGACTAAAAGCAGGAGAGGGGGGAAAAGGAGGAGGGGAAGGATCCTGGGAGCTGCCTCCTCGGTGGAGGGGCTTTCACTTTCCCTTTGGACGACAGCCACCGAAGAATAAATGAAGTGACAATATGCGAGCGCAGTCTCTCTTTTTCCAATTCAACTACGTCTGCCCACAGCAAATATCATCATTTCAGGCCGTGGGAGGACTGCGGCTTTCGGGAACCTCTCACGTCAATGTAAATCTCTCACCCTTTCCTCTGCCCGGACAAAGACATTCCTTTAAATTACATTACACACGGCCCGCCGCCCACCCGCGTCCCGGGCATGTGTGTTTTACTTGACGGTGGCCGTGAAACACGCCCTGATTTGATTTGAGGCCCCTGCGGCCATTAAGAATAGATGCGTTCCTTTCGTAGCCCTTTATGGGTCGGCTCCCCAGGCTGGGGAATCATAACAGTGAAAATAATAATAGCCGACCTTGACTGCATGCCGACTGCCCAGCACTCTGCTAATCTCTTTACATCTAATCTTTCTTCTAATGCCTGTAATCACGAGATGCGTTTGATGTTATTATTCCCGCTTAATGGTATGGAAATGGAGACTCTGAAAATTCAATGACAGGGCTGGGACTCTACCACCAGTGTCCCCAGCGCCAATATCCTTTCATTTACTGTGCTGCCCCCCTTCCCTCCAGGGACTGGGGGGGTCTCCAAGCCTTTGCTGGGGGTCATCTGCCTGGCAGCTCTGCCCCTTCAGTCCTGAAAACCAGGTCTGCACCCAAACCCAGCTGCAGGCCCGGGTGCTCAGTAAAGACGCCCAGGTCCTAAAGGGCTGGCCTCGCTAGGCCTAGGGCAGCTGTTCTCAACCGGGGCGATTTTGCTTGCCAGGGGACATTTGGCCATGTCTGGAGACTTTTGATTGCCATGGCTGATGGGGCGGGGGTCCGGGGGGCGGCTGCTATAGGCATCCAGTGAGTAGAGACCGGGGCCGCTAAATCCTACAGAGCGCAAGGCAGCCCCTAAAGCCAGAAACTGTCCATTCCAAAACGTCAGCAGCATTGCAGTTGGGAAGCCCTGGCCGAGGGGAGGGAATGGGACGGAGTGTGTGATTAGGGGAACGGGCCAACCAAATACTCTGTAGACATACGGTTATGAAAAATGTTTTTCCAGTGCTTACTGTGTTCAAGGTGCTGTTCTCAGTACTTTCCATACCTACTCTCATCCACTCCTTTAACTCCAAAAACAACTCTGGGTGGAAAGGACACCCCCATTTTACAGAGGGAGAGACTGAGGGTTGAGAGGCGAAGCGATTTTACCCAACTCACACAGCTCATGCGTGTCAGGGCTGGGTTACAGCCCGGGCGGCCTGGCTGCAGGCTGCTGCTCCCAGCTTCCTCCCTACGTGGCTGCTGACAGCCCCGACTTTGGAGCCACCCAGACCCAGTTCCAAGTCCTGGCTCTGATACTTCTTATCTGCACAACTTTGACAAACTGCCCCACTGTCCTGAGACTCAGTTTCCTCAACTGTTAATCAGGGATTTGGTATTGGTTTCCCAGGACTGCCACATAAATCACCGCACATGCGGTGGCGTAAACCAACAGCAATGTGCTCTCTCACGGTTCTGGAGGTTGTAAGTTCAACATCAAGGTGTCCTCAGGGTCATATTCTGTCTGGAGGCTCTAGAGGCGTTTGTTCCTGGCCCCTCCGGCTCCTAGTGGCCCAGGTGTTCCTTGGCCGATGGCTGCGCCACTCCAACCTCTGCCTTCATCTTCACAGACACTTCTCTGTGCGTCTGTGCCTTCTCCTGCTCTGTCTCTTACAAGGACACTTGTCATTGAATTTAGAGATAACACAAGATGATCTCACGTTGAGATCCTTAATTTAACTGTCTCTGCCAAGACTCTTTTTTCCAAATAAGGTCCCATTCACATGTGCTGAGGGTGAGGATGTGAATATATCTTTCCAGGGGCCACCATTCAACCCACCACGGATACTAATGTGCACATCTCTAAATGGGATTATAACTGTAAAAGCCAAGCACTGTGGATCCTTAGTAAATCTCAGATGACTATGGGAGACATAGGTCCCAGCATGTGGTGGGGACTTGGCAATTATCTGCAGAGGAAACTGCATGAATGGCGTAGCTATGCCCCATCCCAGGACAGTGATGGATGCCTCGCGGTTTTGTTCAGTGCTTTGGATTCTGATTGTTTGGTTCTGTTTATGGTTCCTGGCTTCAGGCTGAGCATCCGAGGTTAGGAGCTGGTGTGGTTTCTTCCTCTTTGCCCCAGCCTCCTCCTTCCTGCCTACCCACCACGTGAGCTTTTCTGGAACCCCGAGTAGGCACACACAGACTCCTCAGAGCCCAAAGGCTTGTCTTTGGGGGGCAGGTTTGTTTGCAGGCCTGTCTTTCAATACTATCCTTGAAAGAAGTGGTTATCAGGCCGTTTGCCCAGCAATCCAATTCCCCCTGCTTGTGGGCATGTGGGAGGGTTGTACTTCTTGGTTCCTTTTGGTTGGGTTTTGCTACGTGACTGCTTGCACCCAAAGAGTTTGAATGGACATGACATGCTTCAGTTTGGGGTCGGAGTGTTTAAATGCTGGTTCAGGCACCTCCAGAGCTGTCCTTCATATATGCAATGCTCCAAAAAGTGGCTGGCCCATGAGTTTGAGCCTCGGGGATAGGGTGTGGAGTAACAGGGCAAGATGAGCCTGTATGGACACAGTGCATGAATGAGATACACACCCTGGGGCTCCTCAGCCATTGAGGTCCCCAGGTTGCATGATCTCACCTCTCCAGACTGAGACTTGGAGGAAGGGAGAGAAGAGCAGGCTGCAAGGGGCCCAGGAGTCAGCTCAGGGGAAATGCTGACCATGCAGGGACTCAGAATGAGATGTGATTCTCAGAGAAAACCCGCCATGCTCTGCACCCCTCTGGGGCCCTGGTGATGCAAGAAGGATTCACAGCCCATGAGCCCAATGGAAACCTCTCTTTCAGGTCAGGGTTAGTCACAGGGGACCCTAGGGAAGGAATTGCAAAACCTGTACTAAACATCGATTCCAAGCCCAAGGTATTGTGGATTTGATTTTGACTATTCAGGTTTCAAAAATACCCTGGATTCAATTTTGGAACAGAAAACGTGAGTGGAGACATGAGAGAGCCAGATAAAAGCCTGTAGTTTCATTAGTAGCATCGTACCAGTGTCAATGTCTCGGTTTCCGTAAATAAACCCAGATTATGTATGGTGTTATTAACACTAGAAAAGCTGGGTGACGGAGACTCTCTGTTCTGTCTTTACAACTCTTCTATAAATCCCGAATGATATCAAAATAAAAAGTTTTAAAAACCATGTCTCACCACTTAATTGATACGGAATTTCCTTTTGTGATAGCGAAAACGTTTTAGAAGCAGAGAGAGGTGTTGCTTGCACAGTGCTGTGACGTGCACTGAACGCCAGTGGTTGCACACTATGAAATGCTTGATTTTATGTTGTGGGAATGTGTCTTTGCTTTAAAAAAAAATAATAAGGAGAAGAACAAGAACAAAACCAAAAATTTCTCACGGTCACAACAGAACAGCACTTAATACCACAGGTGCTTGGGAACTGCGGGAACCTCAGACTCGACGGCAGCTCCAAAGCCCTCTTCTTCATCCCTTGCCTCGCTCTGTTTCCCAGACACCGCCCCTCTGTCCTCCTCCCCACGCCATTTCCATCCTTGGTGCAGGAGCTTTGCAAACCACCTCCTCCGGCCCCTCTCCCTCCCAGCTCCGCCCAAGTCTATGGATTCTTCCCACAGAGTGAGAAAAATTGTAGTAAAGTCTCCGCCCACCACGTCCCAGGCTCTGTGCTAAGCTCTTTGCCTGTGTCAATTGATCCTTGTGAATAACCTGTAAGTTAAGTGCTGTGATTACCCGTATTTTATAGCCATTAACAGAGGGCAGGAGAGGCTAAGCCCCTTCAGGTCACCCAGGTGATGAGTGGTAGAGCTAGGGTTTGAACCCACATCATCTCGCTCCGGAGCCGGTGGTGTTACACACTGCAGGGAAATTCCATAGAGATCACCCCTGGGGGTACACGTCCTCCTCCTGAACTGTTTCGGAGGTTCGGTTAGGGTCAAGCAATGACGGTTTCTCTCATTCATCGAGCATTTCTGGAATGCCTACTGCTTTCCAGGCACTGGGGTTCCAGCAGGAACATGACCCTGTCCCTGACTCTGTAGAGCTACAGTCAGCAGGGAGAGCGTGGCAATAAGTAAACACACTCAAGAGCATGTAGTGTAAGTTGTACCCTGTACAAGGAAGAAATCTGGTGCTACAGTGGAGAATGACGGAGGGGACCCCATTTAGCTTAGGAGACCCGGCTGAGGAAGGGCAGTGAGTTAGCCAGGTGCGGAAGGGGTGGTGGGTGGACAGGGGGGAATCTCAAGAAAGAGACCAGCCTGTGAGTAGGCCCCGGGATGGGCATGGGCTTGGCTCTTTTGAGGACCTGGATGCACAGTGGTATGGTTGGACCTGGAAAGTTCCAGAAAAAGATAGTGTTGACAGGGCAGGAAGGAGTCAGACCCTGCCTGGGAGGCTGAGGGGAGCTGTCGGGACTCTCTCCATCTCTACTGCAGGTTATGGCCTGAGAGGGATTTGAAAAGATGTGGCTGAAGGAACTTGGAAGATGCCCAAAGACACCCCAGGGCGCCCAAGTTCATCCCCTGGGAGACACCAGCTCGCCTGCACCACCGCTGCGTGGGGAGGCTCAGCACAGGGCCCAGAAGAGAGGCCCTTCACCACAGAGGCTTCGTGGGAGGAATAGGGAGAGGAAAAGAGGGGTGGGAGGCCCAGAGGCCATCCCGGCATCTCCCCCTTGCTGGGACTGGTGGTGCCATCGTGGAGACGAGCTCCAGGAGGAGGATCAGGTTCAGGAAAGGACATGAGACTCCGGGTGCCGGCAAGACACCTGGATCTGCGGCCGTCAGGAGTGTGAGATTGGAGTTAGAGCAGGTCAGGACGGCAAGCGAGGAGAGACAGCAGCCTAGAATGACGACCACGCCCATGGGAACAAAGCGTGGGACAGAGCTTAGAGAAAGGGGGGAAGCCACAAGCATAGCACATTTGGAGAGTTTCTAGGTGCAGGTGCCTGGGGGAGAAGACGAGCTGGCGAGGGAGGCAGAGGCAGCCCATGAGGCTGGTGGGGAGAGGACCAGTCCTTGGTGACCTGGAATCCGAAGGCAGCGGAGGCAGCTTATGCTCTCAAACACTGCCGAGGCGTGGGGATGGACGTGGGCAGAGAAGAGGCAACTGGACTTGCCAATTGGATATCAGGATGCAGATGGAGGAAGCCATGTTAGTGCAGTAGTGGGGTGTAGAACTGAGATTTCAAGGAATAGGGGAGTCATCAGGGTGTGAGGCAGAGGAGGCAGAGAAGGTGGAGCACTGTGCAAGGTGTGGGGGAGGCTGGCGAGAAAGGGCTCCTTCGGGTGGGGGCAGGCCTGAGTGTGCTGGTCAGCCCCAGGGCGAGGACAGGAGCAGGCGTGAGGTGGGTGTGCAGGGTCCCAGTGGGGGCCCGGCACACGGAACGGGTCGGCGTGGCGAGTGGACTTGTATCCAAGAGTCAAGGGCTTTGGGGCAAGGAGGGCACCTGCCAGAAACGTCATCAGGCTCTGGCTGGGAGCTGGACACATGAGTCCGGGGAGTGAGAGGCTTGCTCAGCCAGCAGGTTGGCAGGTATGAGGACTGTCCCCAGCAAGGCATTGTCACCAAGGTGTGGTTCAGGGGAAGCAGAAAGTGGAGATTCTGGAATGTGTGGGGATGAGGTTGTTATAGTCATTGCTGGGGGAGCCTGGCTTTGGGCATCTCCCCTCCCTGGGGAGCAGCAGCCCTTGCAGATCCCGGACCCTCAACTCCTGAAAGACCGAGGACTAGAGATCCAGAGTAAAAAGAAATGGAGAGAGTTAGGAAAACTCTAATTTAGGGTTCGCTAAATTAGGCCCTGTGCTAAATATTTCCTGTAAGTCATCTCATGTTATCCTCCTGATACCTTTTCAAGGGAGATGAGAGAAAGGAACATTAGTGAGATCAAATGGCTAAGCTGGGATTCACACCCAAGGAAGTCAGAACCCACAGCTCTTGCGCATTCCCTGCGCGTGCTGCCTCCAGATCACAGACAGCTCCAGCTCGGGGAGTGCTTCAGCAGCGCCTGGTCACCTGTGAGTCTGGGTAGGACATGACATGCAACTGACGTGAAGGTGAGTTCTCTAAGCTGGACAGGGCCAGCTTCCTACTCAGATGACCAGAAGGGTAAATTAGTTCATCTCACTTTTACTGTTCAGCCTCTGGCTTCCAAAGATCAATCAGCTTGGGGGAAACTGAGGCAGCATGGCTCTTGGTCCTTAAATCACAATGCAAACTTCTTGGAACATGCCCAAGCGTGCCATGCTGGACAGACGGCAGTCCCCATGTCTCCTGGCTGGAGCACCTGATGGGCCCAGGAAGCAGAAGGTGAAGCCCCGCCTCAGGGCTAGTCAGCAGGGTCGTCAGTCCTCTTCTCAGCGATGGATGGCATTAAACAATGAGAGCCTCATCTTCTAATCCCATTACCTCACCCCAGGAGGTGTTTCCCGGCCCATTATCACATGGTGAGGTTGGCTGGATCTCCATTTGTCACAGCAAACATCAGGCATATGGTAATGGTCCCGTAAAACATGCCCTGTTGGGTCTTAATGTCTATTTAATGGCACCTGCTATGAAGGCTCCCATAACGGAACTCGTAATGGGAGATGAGGGGATATTAGATTTTGGAGAAGGAGAGCTCTCTGAATGACAGGCTGCCTCTCCCTGGGAGGCCGGTGCTGGGCTAGGTTGGGTGGAGGCGGCGGGTATGAAATCACAGCGTTTAACTGCAGGAGCCACGCTCAGGGATGAGCTGGCCAGAGACCATGTTTGTCCTCATGGGGATGGGGGAGGCTGAGACCCCGAGGAAGGGGGACAAAAATGGTTCCAGCAGAGAAACATGGAAACTTAGTGCCTTGGTCAGGGCAAGACTTGGTTTCTTCTACTGCCCATTCTACATTCAAATCTCAGCCGCTTCGTTTCTTATTCAGGGTGAAAAAGAAAAACTGACGTTTGATGGAAGCTGGAAATACCAAGGTGGAGAAAGTTGTTTCTCACCTTCTTAGGAGCTGGAAATCTTCCAAGCCCCCTCCCTGCCCTCCCTCTGTTGCTCTTTCTGTATCTCTTGACCTCAAGGGTCATCTTCAGGTAGGGAGAGGTAGAGGGGGTCCTAGAGGAAAGAAGGTTTTGGAAAGGAGAGATGTCACTTTGCTTGCATGTGAAAATCCTACCCTGGGAATGGCGGCAGTTCTCAGAACGCGTAGGTCCCACTCATTCGCCATGCACCGGGTTAGAGGCTGAGCTGCTTACTACGGCAGATGGTATTTTCCGAAGGGAATTGAGACAATAGCTTCCACCCCACATGCTCTTCTGTAACGTGACCCCATCAAGAGGGGGAGTCTAATCCCCACTGCTTGGCTCTGTGTTGGCCTTTGCCTCCTTTGCCGCCAACAGGATGTGGTTGGGTGTGACACTGTATGACTACTGAAGCTGGGTCAGAAAAGGCCATGCAACGTCCCCCTGGTTCTCTCGGGACACCTGCTCTGGGGACACTGGCTGCCTTCAGCGGTCCAACTAGAAAGGCTGCACACACCCGCTCCAGTTGACAACACCTGAGCTCCAGCTGCCGGCCAGCATTTGCTGCCAGCCACGGGGAGGAGCCGTCCTGGACCTTTCAGCCCAGTCGAGCCTTCACATGACTGCAGCCCTGTTGCTCTGTGGCTGCCAGCTGCGGGAGAGACTGCTCGGCCTAGCCCTTCCTGGAATCTTTACCCACATGGTTGTAAGCAAAATAAAATAATTGTTTTTTTAAGCCTCTAGGATTTGGGGTAATTTATTACACAATAGTAAATGGAAAACTTCAGTCATGAATCAAAGTCAGCCCTTGCCCCTGAAGGATTTATTAATACAATTTAATCAGAAATTGGAGACTCTTACCACTGCTCAGTCCATACCACGGTGGGTGCTATAACATAGGAGCATGCATAGGAGTTGGCCAGACAGCCAGGGAGGAAGGGTATTCAGCCAGGAAGGGTTGACGTATGGAAAGACAAGGGGAGATCACGGGAGGCCAAGCCAGTACTGTCTTGATGCCAGGACAGGGGGCTCTGGGCTGTCCTCCAAGGTGTGGAGCGATATGCGGGAGGGCACTCAGAGCCACTGGTTAAAGATGAAGTATCTTCCTAGAACATGAATTAAGCCCATTAGGAAGTAATTCAACATTAGGAAGAAATTTAATATTTTTATATTAAAACTGGCAAGAATACATTATAATAGAAAGATACACAATTACATGATTTTTGAGAATTGAATTAGAAAAATTCAAATAAATTTTGTGCCTTTTCAGGCCTTGCTGCAGCCTCCTCTGAGATGCAGTTCTGCTGCTTAGGGACCCTTTGATGGGAACTGTGTGTAGGTGGGGGTCACTCTCAGGAGGCTTTCCTCTGGGTGTGTGATGTGACCAGGCCTGTTTGAGGGAGATTTCCCTAGAAACAAGAATAGGGGGTGGTCAGGGCAAGACTATAAATGTAGGAGGCCTATTCAGAGCTTGTTGGAACATCCAAGGTAGAGGTTCCCTGGAGTGGGAGGACCGTGGGGAGGACAAGAGAGGACAGTTTGAAAAGACCTTTCAAAGCCGGAATTGATGGCACTCCTATGTGACCTTCCAGGCCTCTGCTTCGATGTCTCTTTCTCCAAGAAGTTTCCATGTGCATGGATTAGAACCCCTCCTAAAAGGCCTGACTGTTCCCTGTGTTTCCCTCGTCATTCCACCTGCCACAACGTCAACGTCACTGATGGCACTTATTGAACGCTTTCTGTGCACCAGGCACCTGACTTGTTTTCAGTTAGGAATAGGTTCACATAGGTAGTACAGAACCACCCCATGTACCCCTGCAAAGAGTGGCTTAAGCAAGAACTATTCCTCCCATGACAAAGAGTCTGGCAGTTAGAGGAATGGAGCTCATGCAGGTGCCCAAGGATGTCATTTGGAAGTCAAGTTCCTTCCAGCTTCCTGCCCCACCATCCCAAGCAGGTGGTTTCAGCCTCCTGGCCTCAAGTTGGCTGGCTCTTCCATGCTTGTGTTTCTGGCAAGAATATTGAAGTGTCTCTCCTGAAGCTTTGTCCTTGTATTCAGGAAGGGATGCCCTCACCAGAAGTCCCATCCACTTCTCACTGGCTGGAACAGAGACATGTGGCCACCCATCCCTGGGAAGGTGAATATTTTTCAGGGTGCATTGTCACCCCAGTGAAATCCATGGCTGTGGAGCAGGCAACTAGTTGTGCCTGACATAACAGGTATTAACTTATTTAATTCTCCCTACAGTCCTATGCTGTAGTTACTATTATTAATGCAATGTTATGAATGAGGGACTTGAGGGACAGGGATGTTAAGTACTTTTCTTTTTTTAAGAGTACATAGTTAGTAGATAAAGGAGTTAGAGATGGTATGTTTATCTGTATCTCCTAGGAGACCAAAAGCAGTCTGAGGGCAGGACCGTGTATGTGTATTTATTGTTCTACTTACATCCCTGTATCCCCATCAGTTGCCACAGTAGGGCGAATTGGCTTGATGATTGATTGGTTGCTTTATTGACAGCCTAATAAAAATCTGTACCCATCCCATCACTGGCTTCCCTACCGTACATCTCACGACAATGGAATGAGGATCAGAAAGAGCCTCCACCCTGGCATGCCATTCCTCTCTGCTGAAGACAGCTTGGACTAAGTTCTGCCAACTGCCAGCCCAGCCATGCTTGGCTGAGCACACCAGGACTTAACAAGGTCTGAATTGTTTCAAGGAGTGTTTTTAACAAGTTGTAAATGTATTTCACCAAGTCCCTTTGCTGTTTATAATTGATGTAGCTGATGAAAAGCAATCATGATCCCGTGAATCATTTCTGCCTGTTTACAAGTGCATTTCATTCCCCGTCTTCCAGAAGGATGCACAAAGCACACTTTAAAAGAAAATATATTTGATATTGACATATGGTAAGACCGTCTTGCATTCCACTTTCACATGTCACTGGCTCATGTGATATGTGAAATAGAAAAAGGCAAGCTTGAAATTACTATAGATTTTATTTTTTAAAATACCCACAGATAATTACTTTTTAAGTATAAACAAGGGTATTTACAAGAATGATTATTTTGCCTCTACTTGATTTGCTTTAGGATGAGAAATATGGCAGGCACCTTGGGGTGTAATCATTTGCACACACTTCTTTCACTCTCACTTCAAGAGATGGAATGTGTCTCGTTCCAATTTACAGCCACCCCTTTCTTTCCCCAGTGCCTTTGCTAAGGCTTAGCACAAGTAGTCATTTGCTGAATGTAAGAACAAATGCATGAATGAAGGAATGAGCTTTTTAGAAGAAATATAAAAAAATCTTGAAGGGAAGGTCTTCCTTGTTTGTAACAATGATTGAGGTTGTCTAACAGTGCATGTGGCAGCTGGACTTAAAGGAATGAGAACAGAAGACTTCAACTAGTGAGGCTGTATCAGTCAGCATCAGTACTGCTGCATAACAAACCAACCCCAAACTCAGTGGCTCAAAATAATAGGTATTTATTCTCATAATCATGGGTCTGTAGGTTGATTACAGTATGGCTGGTCTAGGCTGGGCTCAGCTGGGTGGCTCTGCTCCAGGATACAGGATAGATTCAGGCCTATTTCACATTTCTTCCGGGGTCCAGTCTGAAGTGGCAGCATCTACCTGACACATAATCTTCACATGGTGGATCCCTGGAGCATAGAGAGAGCAAACCCAATTGCACAAGAGCATTTCCAGCCTCTGACTGCACCACATTCACTAACATCCCATTGGCCCAAACAAGTCATATGGTCAACCCCAAAGTAAAGAAGGGCGGTATGCATACTCTGTAGACAACAAGGCCGTGGAAAAGGCATGCCTGTAAAATTCTATTACAAAGCAGTGCAGAGTTGGAGCCAAAAATTCAGTCTTCAAAGGAAGCCATGGGATACAGAGGAGGGAACAGATAAGTGAGATGACAAATAGAATAAACAGAAGCTGGGAGTGGAGGGAGAAGAGGAGGAATCCGTGCTACATCTCAGCAACCGAGTTGGGGATTTAATTCCAGGAAAGGGCAGAAACCACCACAGGAGACTCGTCCGAAGGCATCACAAAGATCCTCCAGTGTGAAAGTGTCACAATAGCCCATAAGTTACCCTATAAAAAAGCAGAAAGACATAATTTCCTGAGAGCTGTCAGATCTGTCCACGAGAGCAGAGAACGCAAAGCTGAGCGGAGGTGCGGATGGCAGCACGGACTAGGTCCCTGCACCAGCCGTGGGACTCCGGCCAGCCGGGGCCAGCTCACGCCTCACCCTTCTGCCCCTGACCTCTGCTCCCCGCTTTCACTGGTCAACAGTGACTGTCTCCAGGCTAAATCCAACAGACACTTACCGGACCTTGTCTTGTTTTATTTAGTGATTGTCTGCAGTCTGCGACGCTGTCAACCTCGTCCTTCCTGAAGTTCCCATTCTCCTGGACTCTGCTGTGCAATTCCCATCTGCATTTCCCTCCCATTTCCCTGAGCGTTTCTTTCAGAGTCTTTTTCCAGGCTCATTCAAATTTTCAAGGAGGAAAATGTTGGCAAATGGACTAGAGAAAAGAAGTATTTGGCAGGGTCCAAAAATCTTTTGCCTTGGCAGTGACTAGAGCCTCCTGCTAACAACGCCTGCTGTGACGCGGGATATGGATGGCGAGCTCATCTGGGACCAGCTGCCACGTTTGAACACGGAGCCCTCTGCCTCCCGATGATCAATACAGATACAGGTTCAAGCCTGTGTTGGCCACATCATCATTTCTACCTCTCTTCTGAGTGGCTGGGGGTAGGCTTTGTGCCTAAATCATCTGGGTCGCCTGCACAGCCCCAGCACAGGGGCCGGCAAGTAGCGGCTGTGCTATCTTAATTGCATCCAGTTAATATTTATTCCACATGCGGAGGGGAGGAGGGCACAGCTTGGAAGCTAAAAAAATTTAAAATATGTTTTCCCCACTTCACAGCAACCTTCAACCTACCTTTCCACTCCTTCTCTCACCACCCTTCCCCTGCCTGCATTCCACCAAAATTGCTCCCATGTTAGCCTGAATGAACCTACCTCTGCGTCCTAGCTCCTAGAAATGGCCATTCACCTCCCCCCCACCCCCATCCCTTCATCATTCAAAGTTCAGCTCAAAGGCCACCTCTTCCATGGAGCCTTCCCCGATTCCCCAGAAAGGAGCAACTACTTTGCCTCTGACCTCCTTTAGCTCTATCTTCTGGAGCGTTTATTACTGTCTACCTTGTATCACCCTTATTTCTGCTTGCTGCTTCTATACTTCCTGTTCCTTGCAGCAGGGAGTTTGTTTCAAGTTTTTACTTACCCCAGTAGTTAGTCAATGATTTGAATAGAGCAGGCCCTCAATAAATCAATAAATAGTTGAGCAACAAACAAATTAGGGTGAGGGTAGCAATATGGGGGGAAAACCTTAGATGCTCTTAAATACTCCTATCCCAAGTTTGTAGTTTTGGAAAAGAGAAAAGTAAAATGAGTTTTTATTGAATCCATCCCCTCTTTGCGGAATTATTTTGTGGTCTCTTTCATTGGGCCAATTACATTTATGAAGATGAATTACGACAGACGAGAACCCACTTGCATGGATTACTGTGTGCTAACTATGTAATTAGCGGCCAGCGACTAAGAGGGGTGTTTATTTCCGTAAGAGAAACACACATTATGATCCATAAAAAACAATGAGCAATGATCATTTCATTTTTATTGGTCATTTAAAAACATTCACTGATAATTCTCCCCATGCTTAATAGGCATATGTTTGCTTCCTTCAAAATATACTCGTAAACTTGTCGCAAAAAGCAATTCTTACATAATCGTTCAGCCTCGCTTCCATTACGAAACCTAAATGAAAGACTTTCAAAGACACAAAGTGTGGAGTTCATCACGGGCATCTAAACAGGTGGTAGCAGTTGTCCTGGATCAGCAAATCTTTCCTGGGAACCGGCATGGGCCAGGCCGGGTACAAACTGCTGCATTGTTCTCAAGCCAAGGGACTTTCACACCTGAGAGAGTTTATTCTCTGATTTGCATTTGAATTAGAAAAGGATGAGTCCTTGTAACCAGTATCCCATCCTTTCCATGGATAATCAAGAGGATGTTAGATGTCCTTTCAAGGGACCCAGACCCCAAGGCCAGGCCAAAGGCAGGCACATAGCAGGTGACGATACATTTTAACTACATGAATGAATGACTGGATGCTGGGTGAGTGAATGAACGGATGAATGAATGGTTAGTTGGATGGATGGATTCAGTTGGATTGGCTGGGATTTCTCACATCCTATCCCTTGAGGTTCTGGCAGAGACTACGGACCCCAGTGCCACTGGCTCTCAGCTCTTCTGGAAAGAGGACCGGATTCCTGGGCACCTGGGGAGGTAGTTACAGCCTCCGGAGCCACCTCTCAAGTTCAGAAAGGAAAACTCTTTCATGTGTTTCCAAAACCACTTTAGGAAATTATTTCAGTCTTCCTAACTGGAAATTAAATTCTCTACATGAAATGTGTTTTCTTTTCCTCTTTGCTCCTTTTGGCCGTGTAACTCTGTCCTCTGGCTCCTGACTGACCCCTGGCCCCAAAGTCCACTTTCCTATTGTGCACAAGGCCAGAAACTATCACGGATGAAAATAGAGATTAAGAAGCTAATGACGGCCCCTCGGAGGGAAGAGCCTAGCTCACAAGGCCTTCAGGACACGCTGGTTTCTTTCCAGAAACAAGATCCATCAATTTACTTGTGTTCTGAAAAGCTTGGAAGCCTGCCTGACAAATTCTCAATCTGGTGTACATGCTTATGTTTGAGACCAAAAGTGCGCACACACCTGTATGTATGTGTATGCATGTGTGATTATACGTATGTTTGAATGTGTATGTGCATGCATTTGTGTGTATATGAGAAAGTATGTGTTCGCACACATACATATGTGTGTGTTTATGTGTGAGATCAAATGGGTATGTATGTGCATCATATCTGTATGCTTGTGTACATGTCTACATATATGTGTGCATGCATGTGTGTAAATGTGTTTGTGCATGTGTGAGAAAGTGTGCTTATATGTGTGTGCACACGTGCATGTGCATATGTATATATATGTGTGTGAACGTGTATGTGTGGTCCCACTACGTGGCTGTGTTCCCACGTCTCCAGAATTCTCCCCATGTGGGGCAAGTGGGGAGAAGGGAGAGCAGGGCTTGCCCCCTCCTTCAGAGCAGGTGGGCTGAGCCCCTGTGTGTTTGCCCCTGGCTGAGCCCTAGGTGA
The DNA here is from genome assembly GCA_963575035.1 of Avahi laniger. NCBI lineage: Eukaryota > Metazoa > Chordata > Mammalia > Primates > Indriidae > Avahi > Avahi laniger. The sequence goes on from CAUYSK010056551.1 coordinate 25,761, forward strand.
TGTGGCCTCTCCCTGAGCTAAGCACCCAAGGCTTCTCTGGGACAGAGACACGGTTCCATCTCCCACATTCGCATTCCTGCACCAGCGACCTTGGTTCTGCCAGCACCTGTGGTTCCCGCAGCTGCAGCCTGGCATCCGCACTGACCTGCTCACCACCTGCTCTTTCTCTGGTTTCCGACGCCGCACTTGGCTTTCATCTGCTCCCCAAACATTTGCAGCCTGTGCTGCTCTCTGACACTGAGCAGCAGCCTTCCTACCAGTATTTGCAGGAGGATCATGCTGCGGGGTGCGATGAGCTGAGTCACCCGGCCCTGCTGGCTCGGATGCAGTCTAAGGTCCTGCTCTCCTAGAGATAGTCAGAGCGTCATCCTGGACCCAGATGGATGGGACATTCTTCTCCACATCCCTTGAGAGTATTTTTGGAATGACACCTCTTGGTGTAGCTTTTATAATAGATGTGTCTTTGGGATTTTCCTGAACAGGAGGGCAACCACTAGCTGATAGAAGAGAACATTCACTATCATTGCTTGGGTTCTAGGAAGTGCCTTGCTTTAGTCATTGGAGTGGATGATTTTTCTGTATTTGTGTCGCTTTCTCCCTTGTTATTCATTTTTCATTGATGTGTTTTCTTGTTAATTCAACAAACATTTAACAAGCACTTGGTGAAGCCAGTGGGTCAGAGTGGTTAGCTCGGGAACTGGGCATTGTGTGTTCAAATCCCCGCTCTGTCATTTCTGCGTGGCCTCTCTGAACCCCATTTTCTTAGCTGTTAAATAGGAGTAAATATAACACGTGCCTCATGAAATTGTTCTGAGCATTAAACAAAATCTTGTTTTAAATCCTCCATCGATGTAGCTGTTATTACTGTTGTTGATGTTGTTGTTGTTACTATTACTTTGAGCCAAGGAACGAGTGGGGTGCTATAGAAACAGAGGTGCATGACATGCCCCCTGCCCTATGGGAGGTCACAGTCCAGTTGCAAAGGCAGAATGAAAAATCATCAGCGATAGTTAGAAGGAGAATAATGGAAATGGAACAGTGGGGATTCCAGGGGACAGACCCATTCATTCAGCCTGGGAGAACAGAGAAGGCTTCCTGGAGGAGGTAGGTTCATTCAAGTCAGACCTTGAAGGATATTTAAGACTTGAATAGTCAGAGAGGGGGAAGAAAGACATTCTCAGCATATGTAAGAGCTACCATCTAGAGTGGCTGGAACATCACTGGAAGGTTATATCCATGAAAAGGATAGCGGGTGGGCTGCAGAGAGCCTTGAATGCCAACCCAAGTGGGGCCTTTGGGTTTTACTCTCCTGGCCACGGGGAGTGGTTCCAACATCTTAAGCAAGAGAACAATTGGATCTGATCATTACCAAGGGTAAAACTTGCCATTATAAAAATAAATACATTTGCCAATCGAAATATTGGCAGGAATAAGTGGCCAGATTTTTAATTCTTTGCCTGTGTGGGTTTGCTTCCTGCCACAGGCAAAGAGGCCAAGGAAAATGATGTCACAGAGGCCGTGGGTTGCTTCATGTCCAGAGCAGGCAGCCAACTTGTGCTAAGCAGGGACCACAAGACAGGGGAGATGAAGAGGCATATAGCACCACACCAAGCTTCCTCCGGTCTCTACAGCTCCCACAGGCTCCTGGAGATCTGGGGAAATTACAAATGGGAAACTGAGGCACAGAAGGACTAATAACAAAGCAGGTTGGAGCCAGATGGACCTGAGTCTGAATCCTCTTTCTACCGCTCAATTAGCTGTGTGACCTTGGGAACAAATCGCTTGACTTTTCTGAGGTCCCACGTCCTCCTCTGTAAAATGGGAATAATAATGGTGATTATTTTTCACAGAGCCATAGAGAAGACTCAGTAGAAGAATAGATAGGAAGTTTCTGGCAGGATGCTGGGCATGCACTAGGTGCCAACCAAGTGGCAGCTGTCAGGAGAGCTCTGGAGACTTTGAAAAGGCCCAGCACATAGGCCTTCCTGACCTCTCGTCTCCCCTTCCGCCCTTAGTCCTTCCTGCAGGTTGTACACCAACCAGACCGCGATCCACTCCAGCACTAGCTAGAGAACAGCAGGATGAGAAATGCAGGTGCTTGCCTCGGAGAGTTTATAGTCAGAGAAACCCAGAGCATATCATGTATTTTTTACCACTTCTCCTAAGAGGGTAAGATACGCATCATACATCTCTTTTTTTCCTAGGACCTTTGAAATTTTAGCTATAAATGGTAAAACACATCAATGAATTTCCCCATGAATATTTATTGAAATGGCGCTTTTAATACAAAGCCATTTGAAAAGTGAACCTCCAAGGAAAATGCATTTTGTGCAGCCATTGATCTTAAAATATTTACTATGAATATGCTCATCCTAGAAGTATTACACACTGGTTTTTATTATTTGTTCTGGATGAAATCACGGGGATTTGGCTTAGATGGTTTTTACAAGCTAAACAGCATTGGCAAGATGTTCTTTTGGACCACGTTCAACTTTCTTCCTTTCCAGCCTTGATTTGTTGGTTGCTGGCAACTTTTTCAAAGATGTCTCTGGGATTCACAAACAGCTAGCAAATGGTGACTAAACGCACACCTGCCAACAGGTGATCTCTGCAAACAGATAGAGAATCATGGATACCTGAGTCAGAAAGATCTTAGAGGTCATCTTGTCCGATTGCCCGCCCTTATTCTTAACAGTGCTCTTAAAGACACTCTCGAATCGGATGCCATTCTCAACCCTCCCACTGCATTAGCAAAAGTTGAAAAGAATAGTAACTCCCCAAATCTGTAAAGATGCAGGAAAATAAGCATTTCATGCTTTGTTGGTGGGAATGTGAATTGCTACAGACATTTTGGAGAGCCGGCCACTAATATCGGTTAAAATTAAAACTACACATACCCTTGGAGTCAGCAATTTCACTTTTGGGAGTCTGTCCTATAGAACTAAAAGCACTGGTATATAAATGTCCATATAGAGTAACGCTTGTTGCAGCACAGTCTGTAGTGACGCTTGTCGCAGCATCCGAAAACTGTCTGGATATCCATCGAAAGGGAAATGTGCGAATAAATTGTCCCCTGATTCTGAAGACTAGTGGTCTCTAAGCAGTTTTGATTGCTCCTTTAATGATAACAAGTGCCTCAAAAATATGGATATTTATTTGCATGTATGAGCATCTTAAGTGTAGGATAAACAAACAGAAAATAGAAATTTTAAAGATATGACATCAAAATAAATAGAGGTAAAAATTTGAATATTTTTTCCTTGTGCTAGTAAAGCGTAAGCACCCTGTTTTGGAGATCTCTGAATATAATGCATCAGTTAGTGGAAAATTTTAAAAAGCACAGAAAAATCTGTATTATATTTTTGCAAAAACAAATGATGGCTCCCAAAGTTTTATATCTATATCCATAGATATGTAGACGTAGACATAGCTATATACATACACACGCTTTTAGGTATTTATATGAGAAGAGAGGACGGTGTGAACAGATAATCCCAGGCTGTCACTACTATATCGGGAGCTGAACAGGAAAGCGGGAAAAGGAGAGAAATTGAGGAAAAATAAGATACTAAAAGGCATATAGAAAAATGGGAAATTATTCATGATATAATGTTAAATAAAAAATCAAATTCTATGTCTTACGTTAGTTCATACAGGTAAAAATTAAATTAGCAGGAAAAGGGACTAGAAAACAACAGGCAAATGAAAGGATGGATTTGATTAGGCACACAATTTTTATCTCGGATCTGGTTGTCATTTGAATATTAACAGATACCATCTCAGCCTCTCTCTGGGTTATTTACTTCCCGGTTCTCCGTCGTGCAGCGCCATGACGCCTTTGGTTGCTCTCTCTGTAGAGACCGTCTGTGTGCTCACGTGCACGCTCCATGGGCCTCACAGTCACGTGTCTCCATTTCACACACCCAGCAGACGGGCTGGGCTTTCTCAGGCCCACATTCAAGTGACCAGTAGAGGGAATCCAATTGCCCAGCTATGGTTGGGAGGCCCCAGTGGTCCTGTGAGCTCTGGGCCAGGAGACAAGGTCATGAGGTCAAACCCAGATGCCAGCTCCATGGCTGCATTTGAGTGATAGCTCTCAGGGGAGGTGACAGAGTCTCCCAAAGATGCATGGTCAGTTAGAGGTAGGGTCAGCTCTAGAGCCTGAGGCCCCGGATCCCAGGTCTAGAGAGCTTTCCACTCTTTAGAGCCATTTCATTCTCTACATCCCAAAACCGGGGACCCTAAGAAAGACTTGCTCAGTGATTTATGGGATTAGGGCAAGCAAGAGGCATCAAAATGGGGCATTTCTGTGGGAAAATGGCAGAGTGATTCACGAAGCAGAATGCAGCTTTTTAAAGGAGTGAGAATAGGTGAGGGTGTCACTGGCTTATTTCCACCTGCTGTTCTTCTGCAACTGAAGATCTGCATAAAGCAGTTTTCTTATGGTGTCCACTGGCCAGCGCAGCTCTCAGACCGCAGGGTTTGCTGGCTTCTTGTATATGAAACAGCCTCTTCCTGGACCCATGCCTTGGTCTGACCCTGAGCAGATGAACAAGGCTCAACTCACTGAGAGAGAGGGAGAGACGAGAAAGACAAGGAGAGATAGAGAGAGGGAGAGAGCCCTGCTGTTGCCTGGGGAGCTAGGGTTGGGATAAGCCCTGCTCAATGCTCAGCAGGGAAGGAGACTGCATTGGGTCCAGGCTACTTCCTTGATCAGAGCTCAGTGGTGCCAGAGATGGCCCCACTGCCCTTGGTTACTGGGCCATTTGAGGGGAAAATTGAATTATAATCCTAACATCCTTTGTACATCTAGAAATTTGTCATAGTAATTAAATGCTAATAAGGCAAGGGAGATTAAATGGATGGTTTCCTTAAAGATTACACTCCACCACCCAAGGTCAGGTAGAAATTATAAGTAATGTAGTGGTGTAGTCACATCACTCCAGCTGAGTAAGTGTCGTGACGAAAGCAAGAAGTCATTTGGTTTTCTATATTTGAACATCTCATTAGAGTCTGTGTCATTCAAAGATATATTAGGTGGCAGAAAGGTGACATTTAAGGTCTCTCATGGAAAGCCAAGCCCTTAATTATCTGATGGAGGTTAATGTGGCCATGGAACAAGAGAAGCCTGGGAGGAACAGGGAATAATGGATCATGCTAAGAGCAGGTTTCATGGTGGGCCCATGGAGTGGAACTTCCCACTAGGAGGTCTGGCCAAATCTTTTCTTCCTTGCTGGTTTCCTACTAGGCTGAATGTGAGGACTAGGAGAGTTCTTGATACACAGAAGTGGTGGCTGTGGTTTTAAGAAAGGGGACTGCAGAAAATGATCTTTCAGCCCCAACAGTGATGTAGGCAGGAGCCTAGCCAGCCTGTGGCCCTGGAGAAGTTTTGCTGAGGATGCTGAAGGCTGTGAGGTGGCTGCGTGCAGAAGCGAGGCCAAGTGCAGGCAGAAGCAGGGAGGCCCTCGATGGGAGTGTGACGGGTAGCTATGGAAACTGCTTTGATGTTCCTTGCCCCCTGGGATTATACTCTTGTGTGGTCCCCTCCCCTGGATGTGGGATGGACCTAACAACTTGCTTCTAACAAATGCAATATGGTAAAAGTGATAGGATGTCACTTCCAAGATTAGATTACAAAAGACTGTGATTTCTGTCTTGCTCGCACTCTCTCTAGCTCTTCTCACTTGCTCACACTGATGAAGCCAGCTGCCGTGTCATGAGCAAGTGGCAAGGAACTGAGGGTGGGCTCCGACCAACAGCCAGCAAGAGAGTGAGATGCTCAGTCCAACAGACCTCGAGGAGTTGAATCCTGCGATTATGCTACACACTGAGCTTGGAAGTGAGTCCTCCCGGCGTTGAGCCTTCAGATGAGACTGCAGCCCAGACCAACTTCTCACTTGCAGCCTCCTGAGACTCTCTGAGCCAGAGGACTCAGCTAAGCTGTGCCTTGATTCTGGGCCCACAGAAACTCTGAGTTAATAAATGTTGGTTTTAAGTCATGGCTTTAAGTTGTGACTAAGTTTCAGAGTAATTTGTTATATGACAGCAGATAACTAACACAGTGAGCTTTAGACTGTATGATGCTACCAGGTGGGAGGTCCTGGGTTGGCCAGGGGCAGATCCTCCTTGCTGTGTGTCTCTGTATTTCCACCCTTGCCCCAGCCCGTGCAGAGAAGGTTATACCTACACCTAACCTGGGAGAGGGGTCTTTGGGTTTTACCTTGCGGCCTACAATAGAAGGGAGGTTTATATTGAAAGAAGTTTTGTTGTAGGTTTAGCGATTACCTGTTGTTAATGAGCAGCAGAACTGGAGGAGGAAGAGAAGCTGCCGTTCCCCACCTGTCCCAAGGCAAACAAGAACAGAGGAGACTCTAAATGGAAACAAAAGGTGGGTTGCACCATTAGACTATCTTTCTGAACGTCCATGAATGGGAATTTTGACAGATATCCTGCCAATTAGTTTCCTGTTCCCCAAGAATTGGTAACAAACGGTTGACCAAGAGCTGGTGTGGTAGCTCAGAACGACTCCCCAGCAGAATTTGGTGGCTGCCATATTTCTTCATCTGTCATATCCGCAGTACTGAATGACTACGGCTCAACTCAGTTCCTGAGTTTCTCAATAAACAGCTGGCAGAAATGTTCAGCCAGGTATCTTTAGCAACATTTCCCCAATGTATAAATAGGCAAAGCAAGGTATTATTTTCCAGGAAGATACTATTTTCTTGGAAAACTTTAAAAGCCAGGTGATTTAGAATTTTCATCCATCCCTCCTTCCATTCCACTAGCATTTCCTGTGCCTCCTGCACACCAGGTCCTGTGCTAGGGGCTGAGATTACAGAGGTAAATATAAAATGCGATACTGCCCCTGTCTTCACTGGCTTAAACATCTATTGAAGGAAACATATAAATACAGATTTACAAGTGAATGAAAAATGTTGGAGAATTGTCTATTGAATCAAAAACAAAAAAATAAAAAATGGCAGCAATACATAAAATTATCGTTGGGGCATTTTATTTTTCCCAGGGTATTATCCATTTTTAAGGGGAGACCTGACGAAGACTAGGAAGTCAATCTCTTTGAAGTGAGAGTTTGCTGTGTTAGCATTGGTGAGGTTCAGTGTTTTAAGCAGGTACAAAAATCCTGCCTTTTCATGAGACGATTGGGTGAGATAGATGGAATTTTAGAACACCCAAACTGCATGAGGACATAGACAATTATTATTTCAAACTTCTGATTTTTTCAATGAAAAAATTGAGATTCAGAGAGGGGAAGATACTTGCCCAAGATCACATGTTGAGTAAATTATACTTTTAGGTTAGAGCACAGGTCTTTCCACTCAAAGTCAGCATTTTTTTATGATGCTCTTAGGTCACCTGAGAGACAGTGAGCATCAAGGACCTAGATTAAGCATCAAGGATCTGGTTTTCATGATGGTAGGTTTAGAAAGCACTTGCTTTGTTCCCCAAATTGCACTACACGATGACGTAGCCATGCTTAAAAATGGGAGAGTAGCAGAGTGTGCGAGAACGGAGCAAACTCTGAAAGACGGAAAGTCAATGGGAAGCTTAGAAGGAAGTCAGACCCAGGACACAGCCGCGGATTCTGCCTCAGAAATAGTGGTGCTTCCTATGGAGAGTTGGTGGAATTTGGGAGCAGGAAGAGCTTGGGGTAATTAACAGGGTCATTAGTTAAGGTACCAAACCTAGGACAGCAAGCATGGTTGACACCAGCACAGTTCTCTTCTCCTTTCACGAACACACAATCACCAAATTTTGATAAAATCCCAGCCATGAAAGAGACAGCAAAATCAACAAATAAAAAAATTTACACCCAAGAAAATAGAGTTCATAAAGCAAGTACAGAGTATTTATACGAGTATATTTAATGACCTCAGAGAGAGATGGAAGGGTATCATATCTGTGAAACAAGTTCAGATTGTTATAAAAAATCAACTAGAGGTCTCAGGAATAAAAAATAACATAACTTTAGAAATCAACAAGTAGAATAGACACAGTGAAGAGCAAATTATAATTTTTGTCTATCAAAGTGAAAAATTCTCCCAGAATCCAGCACAATGGGATTGAGAGATGGAAAGTATGGAAAAAAGAGCTGAGTGTGGAAACTGGATTCTTGGAGTTCCGACATCAGTGCCAGAATGAGAGATTAGAGGAGGAAAGAGATGGCAGTATTCAAAGAAAGAGTAGTTAATAATGTCCTAAAATTTAAGAAAGAGATCCAGACATTGAAAGGTATGCTATGTGCTGAGCAGAATAAACGTTACAACCATAATATAGATCTGGCCAATGTGAATTGGGATGTGTCTTTAGCTTCCCAAATAGATGATTCTGTTAATGTCAATGCAGCGGACTGGGGACATTAGCTGAACTCAGTTTTATGACCTGTATCTCCCCTGATGCTCTTGGATGATGCTTCAAAATCTCCACTATGTTCAATACAATCGAAAGATCAGTGGTGTGCTATCAACCATGCGAAATACTCCGATACTTTACAGGTGTTGGTGGACAGACCCAAGGGTGAACCCCAGTGATCCCTACCTCCTGGTGCTCCTCCCTCTGTGTAATCCCCTCCCCTTGGGTGCGGCCAAGTCTCGTGACTTGCTCTTGACTAGTAGAACGTGGCAAAGTGAAGGGATGTTATTCCTGTGATTATGTTATGAATGTAAGACTCTGTCTCACCCTCTGATTGGCCTTGAAGAAACAACAGCCACGTCTCAAACTGCCTATGGAGATGCTGCGTGTTGGGGAGCAGCGGGCAGGGCAGCCTGTACGAGCTGAGCACCTCAGCCCTACAACCACTTGCAACTCAATTCTGCCAACAGTCTGAGCGAGCGTGGACGTGGACTGTTCCCCCGTCAGATCTCCAGATGACTGCAGCCTAGTGAGATCCTGAAACGGAGAGCTCAGCTGAGCCGTGCCGAGACTCCTAACCCACAGAAACTGTGGGATGATGAATGTGTGTTGTTTTAAGCCGTTCCGTTTGTGATCATTTGTTCCACAGCAATAGAAAACTAATACAGGTGATTCTGGTGAGGTATGATTTCAACCTTTGGCAAGTCCCATGGCACCACTGGGTGGCTGAGGTTGTAAGTATCTGTATTAGCACCACTCCCCTACTCTCCTGGGCTTCCCCCCAGACACATAACGTACTAAATGTGTGCCCTGCCTCCAAAGTGGGGGTAGATCATTATGTCATCCGTATACAGTAGCTCTGATGGTGGGAGGCAGAGTTATCCAAGAGAGTTGATGCCAAAGCCCAGATGACCAGGCTCTTGCCACTTGCAATGTTCATGTGGTGCAAAGGGGAAGTTTGTCTGTCAGCAACTGGAGCTCACAGCTGCCTGCACACATACAAACACACACATACACACACACACACACACACACACATACACACACTGCTAGGCTCAAGCCCACCAAAGATGCTTGCTTATTAATATCTTGCAGTAACAGGGCTTTTCTGCTGACTGGGGTGTTCGTGACTCAGAATGAACACTCTGGGCTCCTATGTCATGGCAAGTTATGGTCCATCTGGACGTCCCTTCTTCAGAAAGGGATGCTTCCTTTGTGTGGGATTTCAAGTACTGGGGTTGCTTGATAAATGGCCCTGGAAAGTGAACTCGGGTGTCCATCAGACAGTATTTTGGCAAAGAATTAGCAGTGAAATTAATGAACTCGCTTCCAAATGAGCTGTATGTGCACACTTGTCTCATTTCTGGCAACTTGTTGAAAAGCACTAGGGATGCAGTGCGGGGGCCAATCCGGTGGTTTAGTGGAAAGAGCCCACATTCCCGTCCCAGTGCCACCACTCACTGTCACAGCACAACCTCGTACGAGACCCTGCCCCAGTCCCAGTCTCTTTTTTCTCTTCCATAAAAGAAAGGGGTTAGACTTTGGCCAACTCAAACTCAGAAACTAAATTGTCTCTCTCCCCTACCCGGAATCATAATGTCCACGTCACAGAGGCATGTGAGGGATGACGTCCGAGGGCCTCTGTGACCCTAAGAACACTGTTTACTATTATCGATCACCATTGGCCACACCTTCAAACCATGGATCTGTCACTGCTGATGTCTGAACCTGACAAGAATGTCTTACATACCGAAGACACCTTGGAAAGTTAATGAATTCAGCTCAAGCTTACGCTTACAACATCAACTGGAATTCTTTTTATCTGTACTTGACATCAAGATTCCTCCTTTGATTGAAGCAATTATGCTTATAATTTAGGCTGGATATGCTCATGTTTCCCATGGCAGGGACCTGAATTTCTGCAATGTTTCTCAGGAAGGGCCCTGAATCTATCTTCAGTAGCAAAGGGAACACTGTGGATAAATGTATGCACATTGATTTCCTGGGATCCTGGCCTTTTTGTATGTTTTGCACAGATCTTCATCCTGAAATACTGTATAATAGTCAGACATTCCAAGTGGAGTCTGAAGATAGGTGTCACAGGTAACTCCCTTTGTCCATCTAATTTCTGGCACACAGAGGATTAAAGAGAGGAGGACAGAGGAGGGAATTCTCTGTGGCATCTCCTGCCTATCCTCCAACAGCAGCAATTCTGCTCTGCCTCAAGCTTGCATGTCCCACTTAGCAAAAGGGTTAATCATACCTACCCTCCTTAGAAAGGAGTTTCCTGTCTATCTGCCATTACTCAAGCATGTTTCTTGGAGGGGGTCTCACCTCCAATTCAAGTAGTTTATCAAAGAATTCCCTCCAACACTACATTGAATACTCCATGAAAGGAGTTATGGTAAACAGAAAAGGATCCTACTTTTACCACCATTACAGATTGGAATCTCGATCCTCTCACTTGCCAAGTGGAGATAGTAATTAAATAACAACCACACCAAAGGGCTAATTAAGGATTAAATGAGACAACTTATAGGTTGGGTTTGACACCCAAAAGTAATTATTTTCTAAGGCTATCTGGGTGACCTCATCAAGTACTGACTTAAAAATGCAGCTCCTCTCAGCTGACTGAGCATAGCTTCCTACTGAGCATTTCACACCCAGCTCCATTCCTGTGAAAAGTCACCTCCCAGTGCTACCAGCTCATGCTAGTCTGAGTTTCAGGTTTTATCTACATCAGCCACAGAGACAGAGAATGTCAGAGCCCCAGGGCCTTTCAACTCAAGCCCTTTGCATCAAGCTCTGAGTCCTAAGTAAAAGAAACCCAACTCAACCCAACTTAAACAATCAAGAGAATTTATTAGTTCATGTAACAAAAAAGTCCAGAGGTAGGGCCAATCTCAGGCAAAGCTTGACCCTGTACTTGAACAGTGTCCCCAAGGACCTGATGGCTTCCTGCTTCTTGACTCTCCCTTCAGTGGTGTTGGATTCATGTTGAGTGATCCTGGTCGTGATCCCAGGGTGGCTGCCATCAAGACCAAGGGTTACCTCCTTTCTCCTCTACATCCACCCCGCAGGGGAATTAAGAGTTTCTACCCAACATTCCCAGGAAGTCTTGAACTGCCCTCATGCTGCATTGCCTCAGTGATCATGATCACACCTGAACCGATCACTGTAGCCAGAGAGATGGAATGTGTGGTCGGCTTAGCCCAGGGCATGTGTTCCACCCCTAGGGGTGAGGACGGAGGCAGCCCTGGCAGATCGTAAGAATCCCCGAACCCAAACGAGGGGCTGTTGGGAAAAGAAATGGGCGAGTGGATGTTGGGGATACAACCAAACACATCACCACAGCCCCGATGTTATTATGGATGGGAAACCGAAATCAGAGATGGGAAAGGCCTTGCCCAAGATGACAGCAGAGTAGAGCTAGGGCCACAACTGGCTGTCCTCTGGGGACTCCATATCATTCACACTTCACGTTACTCCTGCCTCTTTCAGGCCAACATACCCAATATTGAGTGGTGATCAATGTGAGGTCAGACCAATCAATTTCTCCCTAAACCTAAATAAGCCCCTTTAGAGTCGCTGAATTTCAAACACCTCTAATGAGTTTCCAAGTGAGTCCAAAGAAAACAAACCTGTGCCCCAAGAATTCTTGCAGCCACAAGATCAACGTCAGCCCTTCTTCCTCCCTTCTTGGGGCCCCCTAAGAAACAAGCAGCTCTTGCTACTTTTAAGGGGAAAAATGCATTCTGATGTGCAAACATTATCACATATTCATGCAGTCAAAATCTAATTTTAGCTGCAAGAGGCTTCATTATAAAATGTTCACATAATTAAGCAGCTTTCTTCCCAGGGTTTGGAAGCCTGTCTATTCTTCTCTCATTTACACATCACTGGGATTATCAGAATATGTTTTAGTGTTTTAAAATTATATATTTTGGTTTTGCCAAATTGATCCACAACAGGAGATGAAATTCATGGAAATTACACGTTTTAACACAGGTTTGTGTAGTTCCATAGGCTTGCTATTGAAGTTGGGGTCTGTAGACAGCCAGGGTTCTGCTGTTCTGCTCTAATTGGTTCCTGATGCATCTGCCACACTTGTGCCCTACGTGCCAATCAGGGTTCTGCATGGCTGGTGGGGACACGGTCCTCTTTACTGAGACCCTGTGAGCTATGGGAGGAGGCCTAAGTTGGAGAGGGACAAGTGGACTTTCCCCAGAAGACAGACAGACCCCCCTTCCTGTTTCTGACAATCTCCTGCATAGGCAGACCTGGGATGAGAGCCACTGAGGACCAGCAGCGGGCAGGGCCTTTCTATCTCCTTGCCCATCCAACATCCGGGAGCATCTGCCAAGTGCCAGGTGCCTCGCCATGTGGAGTGACTTGCTGGGAACCAGATGGACCCTGATTCCATTGCTCTACCTGCCTGTGCTCCTAGCTAAGGTACACAGTAATCTACAAGGCCAAGTAAGCAGGCAGCACTCCACCTGCAAGGAGATGAGGGCTCAGGGGACCTGGCAGCAGTGAACGTACCCAGCCCAGCTACCAGGAAGCACAGTCTGGTGCTGTGCTCTCCCCAGAGCCCTGGGGAGTGGTAAGGGAAGCCCGGGAGTCATGCCCTGGCTCCAGTGCAAGTCAGTCCTCTCTCCATTGTTTCTGAGTCTTCTCCCCTGAAGCCCATCTGGATGGCTCTAGCAGAGCAAGGACCAGAGCTGGAGAGCCAATCACGGGACGAGGCTGGCTTCCCCATTCTCCTTCGGGCCGGTGTCTGCTGTCTCTTTTGGGACTCTGGGTTTGCTCTGGGATGCAGGTCTGCTCTGGCCCCTCTTCCATGGCAGTGTGGAAACTCCCGGTGGCTCTCAACTGCTCAAACTCAGGAGAAAGCCCCACCAGGGGCCTTCACACATGGGACCCTGCAGCCATCCTGAGCCAATGAATGTTTACAAAGCCCTTGGTGTTTCTGCTTCAAGGTGAAATGAGTGATGCTGTGGACAGGTCAAGAGCAGCCTTGCCTCAGTGTGGGTTTGGGGGACTCCCAGGAAGGACCTGGAGGCCACCTGGAGCACAGCTGCCCAAACCCACGCAGAGGCAAAACTGTCACTCTGAGGAAGGGCAGCTCCCTGCGGCCCTCCACCCCTGCCTGTGCCCACCAGTGGCTCTCAGCTCCCCAACGCCTGGCCAGGGGGTCAGGGCATTTTGATGCCCAGCTCTCCCTGCCCCCTTGTCCTGTTTTCTTCTCCTGATGCAGCTTGGCTCAGACTGCGGGGAGGTCTCCTGGACTACTATCCCAGAGAGGGACCAAGGGGTCTGGCCAGGGTTAGCCCAGGCCTAGAGAAGCCACAGAAAGGCTGCCTGAGTTCAGGCCCACCCACCTTCATCCCAGCAGGGATCAGTGTGAGCCTGATCGTTCCCCCAGTCCTAGTGTCCTGGCCACCTGAGCCTCTGCACCCCCGCCCTCCACGCCTGAGCCTCTCGGCCTCCACGGCCTTATTTCTGAGCCCTTGATGTGTAGCAGAGGGTTACCAAAGAAGGTCAGTAGCATCAGCATCACCATGTAGGTCTCATGACCCCAGCATGCGAGCCACAGACAGCAAGGGCCTGTCGATGTTAGGGGGTACCAGCCCCAGTGATCCCCAAGACACACCCCACAGAGTCTTCCCACACTGGCCCCCAACCCTCCTCCTGCTGGCATATGGACCCCTTGGGGACCCAGGCTCCCCTGGAAACCTTCCCTGACCATCCTCACACCCTGCTTCTGGGGCATGGCACGAATCCCCAGCTTCCCGGGGGACAGCTGGAGGGAGAAGCCAGGCCAGGAGGTCCCACGCTGAGGAGCTGTGATGTAGGATGAGTCAGAGGGGAGGCAGGAGGTCAAGACCTGATGTGGCTGGTCCTGAGGTCGGTGTGTGTATTGGGGTGGGAGCTCTGCCCACGGTGCAGTCAGCCCACCCACAGAGAAGAGAGAGGCAGGGCTGGCGAGTTTGGGGTGCCTGGAAGCCACACCACACACATTTATGGGATGTCAGACATGTGGTCAGGGCCACACAGAACAGCAGCAGCAGCGGTCTCCACGCACCTCTACCCCGACGGTCCTTGCTGCTCAGAGCAGGAACACCCACCCAGCCCAGCACCCCAAAGTCTAGGACCCCGAAGAGCAAGTCTATGCCAGGGCTGGACACAGGCACCCGGGGTCTCTGAAAGCCCGGGGTGCATGTGTGTCTGTGTGTGAGAGACAGCCAGCCTCTGGTAGCACATAACCTGGCGTCTGCGTGTGGCTTTGTCTGCATCCGGGAACGCCTGGCATGGTGAGCGCGGAGTGGTGTCTAAGCGTGTCTGAGGTGTGGGTGTCTGGCTAGGAATGTGTGCCCATCGTGTCTGTCCCGTGATGTGCGTCTGTCTGTGCCCAGGTCCCCAGAGGCTTCCCTGCCGACTGTGTGTCCCAGCGAGGCCACAGGCCTGGACATCGGAGTGGGTGCGCAGCCCTGAGGTGACTCTGTGCCTCTCGGCAGGGGTGGGCAGCGCGGGGCGGGGCCTATCATCTGGGCACGTACTCCCGGGGCAGCCCAGTCCAGTTGTGGTCACGCAGGGCCTTGTCCACTGTCCGGATGTAGCCGTTGATCAAGTCCTTCATCTCTGGGGTGAAGGGCTCGGGGTCGTGAGGGCGCCGGCCACGCCGCCGGAAGCTGCCCTCCTTGTTGTTCTCCACGCAGAGCAGTCGCTCCTCGCTCACGGACACGTTGAGGAAGGCCACCATCTGGCGCAGCGTGGGCACCAGGCTGCGCCGCAGCTCCTCGTAGTGCACCACCAGCAGCCGCTTCCCGTACTTGAGCCAGTCCAGCACGTGCGAGGACCACCACGAGGAGTAGCTGTTGACGAAGTCCGGCCACTCTGGGGCAGGGAGAGAAGGGGCGCAGGGTCAGGGGATGGGCCCGTCAGCCTGCTCAGGAGAGGGAACCAGCTGGGAGGTTCCACTGCCCACCGCCTGGGGCCAACCTGCCCGGAATCCCCACCCCCCGGCCTGAAGACTCTTTTGGTGACCGCGCAGTGTGTGCGTCGTGGGCTGCTGGGCCTCCTGGCGAGATGAAGACGCTGCGGGGGCTCCATCACCTGGCCAGGGGCTCCTATAAAGCTAAGTCAGCGTGGTGCTTGCTGGGTGCTTACGGGGCCCTGCGAGTTTGACTGTCCGTTCAGACCCGTGAAACTGCTGCGCAGTAGGACACACGATGAAGCCACACACGGGGGCGGCTCAGACTTTTGCAGGTGATCTACCCCGCTAGATTTCTTTTCCAGAAAATTAGGAAATTATTTTTTTTTGGAGGCGGTGGGTGTACATAGGTCCAAAATCATCCCCACAAAAATAGTTTCCATTGTTGGGCTATTAATATACCTCAGACACCACGCAAAGGGGCTGCTTTCTCTCATCTTCACAATGGCCCTACGAGACAGGGACTGTCCTTGTTTTCAAGATGAGAAAACTGAGTCTTTGAAGACAAGGTTTGCATCGTAGTGGAGCAGACAGCTTAGAAGAGGCAGAGGAGGGCTCAGGGCTCAGCCTGCCTGACTTCGAGGGGGGCTGGTCTGGGAGGAGGGTGATGGGGGATGGGAAGTACTAGATGCCCGCGAGGCCACCCGTCGGTCTCTGTGGATCCAGAGACACGAGCAGACGGAAGCACAGGCCTGCCTGGCCAGGAGGCCCTCAGCGTCTCCTCTCACTAGCACCCTGCCAGGTCACAGCTTTACCTCTGGGTGACTTAATTTCAAGTCACTCACCAACCAGACTCGCACCTCTATTATCCATCGCCCAAAGGCTAGACTGTGTGTGCCTCCAGGACAGAGAACCTGACCCTGGTAGCCCGGGCCCCTGGTGCCTTGCCCCGTACCTGGCACACAGTAGGACTTCAAGAAGTGTGGGTCAGTGGACCGACTCTATGAGTAAAGTTGCAGTGGGGAACAAGCCAACCTAACCCCGAATCAGAAAATTCAGGTGTTATGGACTGAATGTTGTATTCCCACAAAATTATATGTTGAAGCCCTACCTTCAATATGATGGCATTTGAGATGGGGCCTTTGGGAGGTAGAGTTAGATGAGGTCAGAAAGTTGGGACCCTTGTGATGGGATTAGTGCCCTTGTAAGAAGAAACACCAGAGCTTTCCACGTCACGTGACGACACAGCAAGAAGGTGGCTATCTGTAAGCCAAGAAGCCGGCACTCACAGGAAACCAGACCAGCTGGCACTCTGATCTTGGACTTCTAGCCCCCAGAACTGTGAGAAATACATGCCTGCTGCTTTAGCCCCCAAGGCTGATATTTTGCTATGGCAGCCCCAGCGGACTGAGACATCAGGTTTGCGTCTCAGTTCTGCCACCCACCACCTATGCCACCTGGACAGTCCAGCAGCCACGTTCTCTGGGCTCATGTGATTCCCCCTATGGGATACCATGAGGAGTCAGTGAGAGGCAGCTTAGGAGGGAACTGACACGCTGAGTTCTGACCCCAGGTGGGGTACCTGCGTCATTCCACTGCTCCTTGAAAGCCCCATGACATGCAGGTTACTGTGTCATTTGATGAAGGAGGACCCTGGTTCTGGAGGCAGAAGGGGGTGAAAACCAGGTCTATGCACATCCAAAATCAGTGCTCTTCTCCCTGCTCTGTGTGAGCTCCTGGGTATGAGTAGGGATAGAAAAGGGGTGTAGACCACTCCACTATCCCACTCGTAGGGGGGAAGAAGAGGGTCCTGGCTATCGAGCTGGTATCTATGTACAACACCACGATGCATGGACTGAGCAGGCGTGGAGGACACGGGGAGGAGGTGAGCTCAAGCCCAGGCACGGCAGCAGCAGGTGCCCATGAAGATGGGGCTTGAGTTGTCGACCTTTGCATACTGATCCTGCATCCCAACGGGCATCCTGCCTGCACAGATGAGCGCCCCCTGCCCCAGCCCCGTTTACCTTTGCTCTTCCAGTTGCGGTCAGCGGCATAGCCCAGGTGCCCGGCACATTTCCTGTTGAATTCGGCTACCAGGGACCTGTACGGGTTCCGGATCAGCAGGATGGCCGAGTCGAACATCTCGATCTCCCTCCTACCACTCTCGTGGGTTTTCACGCAGATGGTGCGCCGGCTCCGCCAGTGGTCCTTCTCACCCTTGAACCCTGCCGGAAGAAATGAGAAGGCCCCTGTGTAGGAAGGTGTCCGTAGGGTCCCCTCCTAGAGCAGCAGACAGGTCGGAATGCTAACCTGCGCTGGTATCACGGGTGGCACAGCAGAGGGCACCGGGAGGACCTGTGGGTGGTGACAGGAGCGGCTGCCACAGGAGGGACCCCCATCCAAGGGAAAGTGAGAGCAGGAGGCATCTCAGAGCAGGGCCGGTCCCTGGGAGGGCCTGAGCATGTCTTCTTTACATATGGAGATGCAGACATACATTTTTTGGCATTTTCATGGAGATATTTTACATGAGTGTCACAAATAACCTTGTGATTTAACCACAGCCGCAGCATAGCCAGACGAAGAGACCGAGGTGCAGAGTGGGTGTGTGACTTGCCCAAGATCACACAGCACCATGGAAACAGCAACAGGGCTCTCTGCACATGGCTCTGTGTGTCCCTGTGAGGTCCCCAGCTTCCACTCCTCTCCCCGCAGTGGGGGCAGGCTCTCCACCAGCAGGCTCAATGGCTGTAAGCAGGTGTAGCCCCCTCTGACCTTATGCCACAGTCCCACAACAGGGGCCCAGCCGCGCATATATGCACGTCCTTCACCTTGGATGACCCCACAGCAGGTCTGCTAAAAGTCTCAACCGTGGTGTTCGAGCCCAGAACTCAGGGCCCCGTTTCTGTAAATGGAGACTTGCTCACATTGCCCAGCCTCTCCAGGGCCTGTCCCCTTCGTTGGCCCCTTGCTACAGCGCTGGGGATTGAATGACTATTGGCCGAGAAGGACAGACTTCACCCCTCCATCCAGAGCCACACATTCATCAGCAGAGGTCACTGTGTGCTCTCTGTGTGGACTTTATGTTGGGGGTAAAGGGATAAGACTCAGACCCTGTCTTTAAACTTATATTCTAGAAGAAGTAGCCCAAGTGCAGAGTGTAGGAGCTTATGGCAATGAAGAGTGGGTACCGAATAGCGGGACGTCACAGAAGGCCTCCTGGAAAGATGTCTCCTGAGCCTAGTCTGCCGCCACATCCCAGCGTAGCCACGGCCTCCAGCCCTGGAACATGCCCCACGCATGCTCATGGGCTCTTGGAAACAAAATGAGTCCTACCACCTGCCCTCTTGGTGAAGGGCCAGAAGGCATTCGTATCTGCAGTGAGCAGAGAAAGATTCTCTGATGCCTGGAACATGCAAGTCCCTTTTGAATCTGGAAGTCTGGGTTTGCTCACTGAAACTCACAAGCTTCAAATTCATCGCTGCCGTGGGCCAAACACCGAAAGTGCCTGCTTTGATCCACTCTGTCAAACGGCTAGGAATTGCTGTGAAAGGAAGAGTCAAACCGTGGACGGAATAAACTCAAGATCTGATTTTTAACAACCCTGAGACCCAGGTGCCTGTCACGCTGCCCCAGCCATTCCAACAACAGCCACTCTGCGTTGCCGCTCAGGCCACATTCACCTACCACAGCAGGGGTGGCATTTCGGTGCTGGACATGCCTTGTGAGTTTTGCGTGTATGTGTGTCATCGCCTCATCCGTGCTGAGGCCAGTGGCAACGTTTAACAGTCCCGTAAGGTTCAAAGATGCCCTGGGATCTCTAAGGCATTTTCAAGGCAGTGTCATCCCAACCCGTATGGCTGGCTATTCAATCATCGGGCCACAGGGCCACATGTAGACCAATGAGCCAGCTGCCTGAATAAGGTAAAGGCCGTGTAGACGAATAAGGTGGGTAACTGCAGCCGGGGCACAGTGGGCGATTCCTGGGGGCTGGGCCACGCGGGCAGGATCACGCGCTTATCTGGCCAATTCCTCCTTCATCTGAAAGTGTCCATAACACTCAAGGCTCCCGAAGACGACAGGGCTGGTGTATACGCACAACCTTGGCTTTCCCCCAACCAGACCAGGATTGCTGTGAGTGACTCCAGAACTCATTGCATTGCCAAGCTCAGGAAGTTTCTGTTTCTCTAGGATGTTACTCATAGCATCATCTTTTCCTAAACCAAACTCTGGTTAAGAAACCTAGAGAAAATGTTATAACACTTGACAACAGAGAAATAAATTTTGCCAAATATAGATGTCATTTGACTTGTCTGAGTTTCTTCATTCTCAAACAGCACACAGACTTGCGCCCTTTAAATTAATTTGCTTGGCATAATGAGGCCTCTTATTTTTACAAGGAAAAGATTAGGAAGCATAAAACTCTTGAAGATTTTTGGACCTATTTTTCAAAAATTGCATTTTGATGAACTACCCCTTGCTTGCCTCAAAAAAAAAAAAAAAAAACAGGAAAGAGCAGATGATGCCTAATTTTTGAGAGTTTTAAACATTAAGGAAAATTCAAGAAATGTTTATAGAGGGGAATTTCAAACCGTTAGTCTTTCCCTTGAATCCAGAGCAGGCACTGTCTCACGAAGTTCCACTCAAAGTGTGGTCCTAGGGCTGCCTCCATCGGCAATATTAGGGAACTTGTCAGAAATAAAAATTCCCAGGCCCCGCCTCAGACCTGCAGCAGACTCGTTGCGGGTGTGGGCCAGGAATCCATGTTTTAAAAAGCCCTCCAAGAGATTGTTGTTTTTTTTAACTTAAAAATATGTTTTATTATTATTTCTAGTTGATATGTAATAACTGTACATATTTATTGGGAAGAGTGAGATATTTTGATGCACGTGTACAATGTGTAATGACCAAATAAGGGTAATTAGCATATCCTTCACATCGAACGTTTGTCATTTCTTTGTGTTGGAAACATTCAAAATCCCCTCTTACGGCTATTTGAAAATACACAATAAGTTATTGTTACTATAGTCATTGTACAGTGCTGTACAACACTAGAACTTATTCTTCCCGTCCAGCTGTAATTTTGTATCCGTTAACCAACCTCTCCGTATCCCCACCCCTCTAGCCTCCCCAGCCCCTACTGACTATTCTACTCTCAACTTCCATGAGATCGACATTTTCAGCTTTGACATGAGTGAGAACACGTGGTATTTACCTTTTTGCGCCTTTTCACTTACCATGACATCCTTCAGGCTCATCCGTGTTTCCATTAATGATGGGACTTAATTCTTTTTTTAATGGCCGAATAGCATGCCTTTGTGTATACATACCACACTTTCTTCATCCTTTCATCTGCTGATGGACACTTAGGTTGATTCCGTACCTTGACTATTGTGAATAGCGCTGCAGTCGGCACAGGAATGCAGACACCTCTTTGACACATCAATTCCCTTTTCTTTGGATAGAAACCCAGAAGTGGGATTGCTGGATCATACGGCAGCTCTGTTTTCTTTAAGGAATCTCCATACTGTTTTCCATAACAGCTTTACTAATTTACATTCCCACCAACAGTGGAGAAGGGTTCTCTTTTCTCCACATCCTTGCCAGCATTTATTTTTTGTCTTTTTGATAACAGTCGCTCTAACTAGGGTGCCATGATATCTGTGTGGTTTTGATTTGCATTTGCCTGGTGATTAGTGATGATGTGCATTTCTTCATATACCTATTGGCCATCTGGATGTCTTCTTTTGAGAAATGTCTATTCACGTCACCTGCCGATTTTAAAATGAGATTATTTGTTTCTTGCTGTTGAGTTCTTTGTATAGTCTGGATATAAATCTCTTGGCACACGAATAGCTTGAAAATATTCTCTCTCATTCTGCAGGCTGTCTCTTCACTTTGTTGATTGTTTTTTTTGCTGTGCTGTGTTTTTAAGTTTGACATAATCTCCTTTGTCTATTTTTGCTTTTGTTGCCAGTGCTTTTATGGTCTTATCCAAAAAAATCTTTGCTCAGATCAATACCTTGAAGCATTCCCCTCATGTTTTCTTCCACTAGTTTCAAAGACTCAGGTCTTACATTTAAGTTTTTAATATATTTTGAGTTGATTTTTGTAGATAATAGAGGTCTAGTTTCATTCTTCTGCATACGGATGTCCAGTTTTTCCAACATCATTTATTCAGGGGACTGTGCTTTCCCCATTGTATGTTCTTGATGCCTTGGTCAAAAATAAGCTGGCTATAAACGCATGGATTTATTTCTGCGTTCTCTGTGCTGTTCCATTGGTTTCTGTGTCTGAGTTTATGCCAGTATCATACTGTTTTGGTTACTAAAGCTGTAATATATTGTGAAGTAGCGTGATGCCTCTGGCTGTGTTTATTTATTATTTTTTGCTCACGATTGCTTTAGCTATTCAGTGCCTTTTGTGGTTCCATAAGAATTTGGGGATTGTTTTTTCTATTTCTGTGAAGAAAGTCATTGGTATTTTTATAGGGATTGCATTCAACCTGTAGATCGCTTTTGGTACTATGATCAATTTCACAATATCAATTCTTCCAATCCATAAATATGGGATATTTCCCCATTTTTTGTGCCCTCTTCAATTTCTTTCATCAGCATTTTATAATTTTCCTTGAAGAGATTTTTCACCTCCTTGGTTAAATTTGTTCCTAAGTATTTTTGTTTTGTAGCTACTGTAAATGGAATTGCTTTCTTGATTTCTTTTTTAGCTAGTTCTTTATTGGTGTATAGCAATGCTAGTGATTTTTTTATGCTGGTTTTGTATATTGCAACTTTACTGAATTCATTTATCAGTTCTGAGAGTTTCTTGGTGAAGTACTTAGCTATTTCTATATATAAGATAATGTCAGGCTGGGTGTGGTGGCTCACACCTGTAATCCGAGCACTTTGGGAGGCCAAGGTGGGAGGATTGCTTGTGGCAGGAGTTCGAGATCAGTCTGAGCAAGAGCAAGACCCCATCTCTACAAAAAATAGAAAGATTAGCCAGGCATGGTGATGCGTACCTATAGTCCCAGCTACTTGGGAGCTGAGGCAGGAAGATCTCTTGGGTCCAGGAGTTTGAGGTTGTAGTGAGCTATGAAGACACCACTGCACTCTAGCCTGGGCAACAGAGCAAGACTCTGACCAAAAAAAAAAAAATCGTGTCATCTGCAAACAGAGACAATTTGATTTTCTCCCTTCCAATTTAAATGCTCTTTATATCCTTTTCTTGCCTAACTGCTCTGGCTAGGACTTCCAGTACTATGTTGACTATAAGTGGTGAAGGTGGGCATCCTTGTTGTGTTTCAGCTCTCAGAGGAAAAGTTTTCAACTTTTCCCCGTTCAATATGATGTTAGCTGTGCGTTTGTCATATATGGCCTTTGTTGTGTTGAGGTATATTCCTTCTGTATCTAATTTGTTGAGAGCTTTTGTCATGAAGCGATGTTGAATTCTGTCAAATGCTTTTTGTCCATATGTTGAGATGACCACATGGGTTTTTATTCTTCGTTCTGTTGATGTGATGTATCACATTTATTAACTTGCATATGTTAAGCCATCCTTGCATCCCTGGGATGAATTCCACTTGATAGTGGTATATAATCTTTTTGCTGTTAGATTTGGTTTGCTAGTATTTTGTTAAGGATTTTTGCATTTATGTTCACCCAGGATATTGGCCTGTAGTTTTCTTTTTTGTTGTGTGCTTGGTTTTGTTACTGGGATAATACTGGCCTTGGAAAATGAGTTTGGAAGAATTTTCTCCCCTTTAAATTTTTAGAATAATTTGAGAAAAACTAGTGTTAGTTCTTCTTTAAAAGTTGGTAGAATTCAGCAGTGAAGCCACCTGGTCCTAAGTTTTTTCTTAGTTGGGAGACTTTCTATTACTGATTCAATCTCATTACTCATTATCTTTCTGTTGAAGTTTTCTATTTCTTCCCAGTTGAATCTTGGTAGGTATGTGCCCAAGAATTTATCTATTTCCTCTAGGTTTTTCAATTTGTTAATATATAGTTGCTCATAATAGTCACTAATGATCCTTTATATTTTTGTGTTATTAATTGTAATGTCTCCTTATTCATTTCTTATTTAATTTGGATCTTTTCTCTTTTTTTCCTTAGTCTAGCTAACAATTTTTCAATTTTGTTTATCTTTTCAAAAAATCAACTTTTTGCTTCATTGATCTTTTGTAATTTTGGTAGTCTCTATTTCATCTATTTCTACTCTGATCTTTATCATTTCTTTCCTTACTAATTTTGGGTTGGTTTATTCTTGTTTTTCTAGTTGAGGTGCATAATTAGGTTGTTTATTTGAAATCTCTCTACTTTTTTAATGTAGGCATTTATTGCTATAAACCTTACTCTTAGTATTTCTTTTACTGTATCTCATAGGTTTTTGGTATGTTGTGTTTCTATTTTCATTTGTTTCAAGAAATTTTTAAATTTCTTTCTTAGTTTCTTCCTTGACCCATTGGGCATTTAAAAAAATTTTTTTTAGAGACAAGGTTTCGCTATGTTCCCCAGGCTGGATTCGAACTCCTGGTCTCGATTCAATTCTCCCACCTGAGTCTCCCAAATAGCTGGGACTACAGGTGTGTGTCAGCTTGCCTGGCTATTTAATTTTGATGTATTTGTTCAGTTTCCAAAGTTCTTCTGGTTATTGATTTCTAGTTTTGTTTCATTGTGGTCATAAAAGATACTTGATATTATTTTGATTTTTAAAAATATGTTGAGACACATTTTGTGGCCTCACATATCCTGGAGAATGTTACATGTGCTGTATTCTGCAGCTGTTGGTGAAATGTTCTGTAAATGTCTCTGACGTCCATTTGGTCTATAGTGCAGTTTAATCTGATGTTTTTTTGTTGATTTTCTCTTTAAATGATCTGTACAATGTTGAGAGTGGGGTGCTGAAGTTCCTAACTATTATTATATTGGTGTTTATCTCTCCCTTTAGATATAATAATATTTGCTTTATATATCTGGGTACTTTGGTGTTGGGTGCACATATGATTGTTATATCTTCTTGCTGAATTGACCCATTTATCATTAAATAATGACCCTTCTTTGCTTTTCTGCAGCCTTTGCTTAAATTCTATTTTCTCTGATGTAAGTACAGCTACTCCTCTTCACTTTGGGTTTCCATTTGCATACAATATCTTTTTCCATCCCTTCACTTTCAGTCTATGTGTGTCTTTTCAGAGCAGGTGAGTTTCTTGCAGGCAGAAATAGTTTGGTCATGGTTTTGTACCCATTCAGCCAGTCCATATTTTTTATTTAGGTAATCTAATCAATTTACATTCGAGGTTGTTATGATAGGTGAGGACTTACTTCTGTTATTTTGTTAATTGTCTTCTGGTTGTTTTGTATATCTTTTGTTCCTTTCTTCCTCTCTTATTGCTTATCTTTGTGGTTTGTGGTTTTATGTAGTGATAAAGTTTAATTCCTTTCTATTTTTCATTTGTATATCTGCTTTACTACTGTATTTTATACTTTGATGTGTTTTCATGATGGTGGTTGTCATTCTTTTGGTTACAAATGTAGGACTCCCTTAAGCATTTCTTGTAAGGCCAGTCTGGCAGTGACTAATTCCCTCATTTTTGCTTGTCTAGGAAAGACTTTATTTTTCCTTCATTTCTGAAGGGATAGTTTTATTGGGTATAGTATTCTTGGATGACAGTTTTCTTCTTTCAGCTCTTTGAATATATCATCCCATTCTCTGCTGGCCTATAAGGTTTCTGAAGAGAAATCTGCCATTAGTCTAATGTGACTAATTATATGCGACTTAATTTCTTTTGCTGTTTTTAGAAGTCTGTCCTTGACTTTTGACAGTTTGACTACATTATGCTTTGGAGGGGACCTTTTTGGGTTGAAACTATTTGGGAATCTTTGAGCTTCCTGGATCTGGATGTCTATATCTCTCTTAAGACTTGGGAAATTTTCAGCTATTACTTTATTAAATAGTTTTTCTTTGCCTCTTTCCAACTATTTACCTTCTCAAAAGCCCACAATGCAGACATTTGTTCACATAATGGCATCCTATAAGTCCCACAGGTTTTCTTCATTCTTTTAAATCTTTTGTGTTATTTTTTGTCTCACTGGATTATTTCAAAAGACTGTCTCCAAGTTCAGAAATTCCTTCTTCTGCTTGATCTAGTCTGTTATTGAAGCTCTCAATTGTGTTTTTTTATTTCATTCACTGAATTGTTGAGCTCTCAGATATGTTTGGTTCTTTTTGATATCTACCCTTGTCGAGTTTCTCATTCAGATCAGGAATTGTTTTCCTGATTTCATTGAATTCTCTGTCTTCTCTTATATCTTGCTTGTATCTTGTATCATTTTAAATTCCTTTTCAGACATTTCATAGATTTCCTTTGCTTTGGGGTCTGTTCCTGGAGAATTATTGTATTCCTTTGGAAGTGTCATGTTTTCTTGTTCTTCCATGTTTCTTGTGTACCTATGTTGATATCTGTACATCTGGTGGAATAGTCACTTCTTCTAATTTTATGGAGCAGCTTTCATAGGGAAAGACTATTTCCTGTAGATGTGTCCTATAGTGTTGGTTTGGCTTTGGTTCTGGGTGGGTGCAGCAGTGTAGTCGCCATGTAATTTCTTTGGTTGTAATTAACATCAGTGGTGTCTGCAAGTGCTGCAATAGCCCAGACTGTGGGTGTCTATGGAGGCAGTGGCATAGCTTTGCTGTGGATGGAGACCGTCAGGCAGGCCAGTTCTTGGTCCCTGAGGGGTGAGCATGGCTCACAGTGGCTCCATATACAGGTGATTTTTACACATACTCAAGTTTAAGATACACTGCTCTAGTGCTCTGAGGAGCTCAGCTGGCAAGGTAACAGTTTGGCCCCTGGGAGCTGCCTTCTACCCTCCCCTGTAGCTATGACTTACCTTTGTTATAGAGGGTTCCATCAAAATAGTAGCTCCCTGTATAGAAGCCAGTAGCATGCTCAATGAGGTGCCGTGCCCATGTGTTTCCGGCTCCTGGGAAGCTTGACAAAGCCACAAACACTTTGGATTTGTTGGGCAGGAACCTTCTGTCTGTGCACCGAGTGTCTGAAAGTCCAGAAGTATCACAGGGTTACTCAACTCCATTTGACTCACAGATTCACCACTAGACTTCCCTACACAGGGACCAATGATCGAAGACTCCCATTTAATAGGTGGGGAAATCAAGGCCCAAAGAGGGAAAGAGATTTTCCACCTGTACCTTGATGGCAAGCCCCATGACACTCTAGTGTACGAGTGGGTGGGAATCAGGCACCCTATTGGTCCTTGATCCTCGCTCTATCTCCATAGCCACAGCCAAATCCTTGCTCCCAGCATAGCATAGGTAACTCCAGATTCTGTTAGGGGAGGTACAAACGGGTTGTGGCTAGACTGAACAATGCCTGCACCCAGGTACAGCTGACAACAAATCAGGGCTGGACGAATTTTAGGCAAGCAACTCTGTCTCTCATCCTCAGAGCTGCTACAAGGAGCACATGAAATCACCAGGGGAAAGCCCCCAAGCCTCCAGGGTTGTGCTGGGTCACAGTAGGCACTTAATAAAGGTGGTAACATCCCTCTTCACTTGCACATCCTCTCATCAGTTCCTAAGGTCAGACCTGATACACCACGGAGGATGCCCAGGTCCTGGAGGCACCAGAGGTACCTGTGGCCCCTGGGATCCCATTCTTCCCATGTCTTCCAACCCCACCACCTTGCTGTTGCTTCCCCTCTGGTCCCTGCCCCTTTTTGCTCTTTCTCTCTTCCTCTCAGCACTGTTGTTCCCAGAGAGACTCAGATACAGAGTTTGATGTTTTTCAAAGTGAGTCCAGGATTTAGCCTCCAGGGAAGGTGGAGGCCTCACCCTTCCCTTTATCTCCACCACCCACTAAGATGCTGGGGTCCCCAGGACTGTACACTCAGCCATGACTGGCATCTCCAAACCCTGGAAGCTCTCTGCAACTCCCAGACCAAATACCAAATGCCACAACCAGTGGTGGGTACAGAGCTCACCTTGCACAGGCGTCTGGTAGACCTCGCAGTAATCTGCCAGCCTCTGGGCCTCAGGGTCTTGGCCACACAACGAGCTGTCCATGGCATCCCGCAGGCTGAACTGGGGGGTAGGGTAAGCACAGTAGCATTTCCAGCCCCTGAGGACAGCCAAGGGGAATTCCTGCCAGGGAAGAGAAAGAGAGGAATAGAAGCACATCGAGTGAATGTGAGAACTGCATCTCCCACAGCTCAGGAACTGGGATGAACATGTGGGATGTACTGCCATCCCACATGGATGGGGTCCACAGAGGTGGCCATCATCCTTCTACCACCAGGCTGTGTGCCCAAACCCAGGGGACACAAAGCTCAAAAGGACATGATTTCTCCCCGGGATTTTGAAATGCTATGGCATTTGTCAGGAGTGCCAGGGAGGGAAAGGTCACTCTGGGCAGGGTATCCACATGAGTGAACATCTGTGTTGGACAGAGTGGGACAAACAAACCAGCTGGCACAGGACAGCTCCAGGGCTCAACCTTGAGCCCTGAGAGAGGACTGGAATTCCCTCTGGCCCTTGCTGGCCAGCCACCTCCCTGGAAAGACACCAAAGCCAACTCTTGTGCCTGACGCCCCACGATAGGGTGGGGACAGATTCCCATACAGTCATCTTTCCAATGATGGAATGGCTTGGGAAGAGGAGACCTTTTCCCACTCAAGGTGCTTAGCCCAGTGGGGGCTTCCTGAAAACGGAAGGGCCCTGCCAGGTTAGGAGAGGGGAAGTGCCTCGCTCTGCGGGCCGAGTCAGCTCCCAGTAGTCTCTTAAGTGAGTTCTTACTCTCCTTGGGGCAGGCTGCACCATGAAGTGGGGAGAGCTGGGGTGCTGGCATCCTGAAGACCCGAATGTGAATTCCAGCTCACTTATTGGGCACCCTTGAGCAAGGTGCTTAACCTCTCCAAATTTCAGCATTGAAAACGGTAATAAAATCCACCTTGTGTGTTTATGACAAGAGCTAGACGAGACAGGTCCAAACTGCCCAGCACTGGGCCTGGCACACAGTAGGTTCTTCCACAGCGGCATGTATGGGCCATCCTCAGCCTCCTTAACCCTTAGGGCCTCAGCCAGGGATTGCTCAAAAATGCATCCGCCCACCTCTCCCACATATATCTTCTGAGCACCTACTCTGTCCTGGGCTCGAGGTAGGACACTTAGCCCCATGTCATCTCGGCCCTCCCTGCATCCACAGCCAGGAGATGCAGGACTCTTGGAGCGGAGAGAGAAGAGAGTCGTCTGCGAGTGTGTGCACAGGGGAGCGAGGCAGTGGGTGGAGAAAACTTCTTACTGCTAAGGAAAGCGCTGCACAAACCTTTTTATTTTTTGCCCACAGCAAAAATCTCATAAATAAATAAGTAAAAGAAAATCAATAGCATTTTCTGAGCATGGCTGGGTCAAGCTGAAGATCTCGGCCCTCATAAAACACAATAGACGGTGTCCAGGCCCAGGGAGGGCGACGCAGGCCGGGGGGCCGGAGGAGATGCGGCCGGATGTTGCCCTCAGCATCGGGCTGTTTTCGTGGGCACAGCCCAGACCCTCTCCTAGGTGCCTGGCAGCGCCCAGAGAAGACTCTCCCCACCCTCGTCCTTCTTCAAGCCGAGAAGCCGCTGTGAGAGAGTGGACGGCAGGCCGACGAGCCCCGCCGGCACCTTCCGCTAGACTCCGTCCGGCCACTTCTGTACGGAAAGCGAGATCTGTCGCCTGATCCTGGAGCAGAACAAGGATGGCTTTTCTGGAAGCAGGTTTCCTGCTGACGTGAGTTTGGGAAAAGCGATCCCAAGAGCTACCATCTCTGGCCTCTGCGCTCCATCCGTCCTGTCTCACAGGGCGCTCACCCCGCCTTGTCCCACGTCAACACCTTCATGGCGGGGTGCCACAGAGGCCAGCAGCCTGGCACCTATGGCCCAGCAGGGGGGCACGCGGTGGTCTGTGTCTGCAGCATGCCTGCCCTCGAGGGCTGCTGTGGGCTGCACTTGTCCCCACTAACCCATATGCTGACGTCCTCACCCCCACACCTCAGAACGTGACCTTATTTGGAAGCAGGGTCTTTACAGGGATAATTCAGTTAAAATGAGACTGCTAGGGTGGGCCCTCATCCAACATGATGGGGTCCTTATAAGAAGAGCAGGTCAGGACACGGGCAACACGCAGACCACAGATGACCACGTGTGGACACAGCAAGAAGGCTGCCATCTGCAGGCCAATGAAAAAGGCCTCAGGAAAAAATAAACCTGCTGACACCTTGATCTCGGACTTCCAGCCTCCACAACTGTGGAGCTGTTGTTTAAGCACCCCAGTACTCTGTCATGGCAGCCCTACTGACACAATGTCTTCATTTGTTGCAGTTCCGTGGCCACCCTAGTCACACTCCTGCCTCAGGGCCTTTGCACGTGCTGTTCCCCCTTCCTTCAATGTCCTTCCCCCAGATACCCTCATGGCTCTCCCCCACTTTCTTCAAGTCACCTTCTCCATGAGGCCTTCGCCGGCCAACCCCTTTTCAAACCTCAACATCCCTCTCACCGTCACCACACACCCTACTCCCTTGCTGTGTCTTTCAATTTTATTAATAATTTACCTGGATGAAAAGCCCTGACCCCAAGAGTGCCGGTCAATGGGTGTGGACGAGTGCGTATGCAGACAAGCAGCACGTCCATGACCCCGCGGCCTGCTCACAGCCACTCCGTCTCCCCCAAAGCAGCCACGCTTCTGACTTCCACCACCATGGGTCAGCTTTGTCTATTCTATAATAGAATAGCACATAAATAGAATCACTCAGTACACACTTTTGTGCGCCTGGTTTCTTCCATTCAGAAAAGTATCTGTCAAAGCCATCCATGTTGTTCTACGTGTCCGCAGATGCTCCTTTTCATTGCTGTGCAGCATTTCATGGGTGCACGTGCCGTTTGCCGAGTCATTCCCTTGCAGAGGGACATCTGGGCTGTTCCCGCATTTTAGGTGTTGTGAATAAAGCTGCTCTGGACATTCTCGAACAAGCCATTTAGTCAATATATGTTTTCATTTCTCATAGGTAAACACCTACAGTTTCTGCCTCATTTTTCTCCACGGACTGATTACCATACAACATACTATCTATTTTACTGATTTATTTCATTTACTGCCTGCCTCTGTCCAGGAGAATGCCAGCAGGATTGCTGTGTGTTCCGTGTGCTTTGCTGTATCCGCTGTACCTGGAACAGTGTCTCGGACATGGTGGATGTGCAATAAATGTGTGATAAATGAACAAATGAACATCCTTTCCAAATCCCGACCCCACCAAAAGCTGCCTGAAACCAAGGTGGGTCTGATCTTTCTGCACGGCGGCCGTGAGGGAGGAGAAGAAAGCCCGCAACATCTAATCAAATCCTCCCCACGCCAGGGACCCCAGGGGGGCTCTGCTGTCCTGGAATTCCTGTTCCAAGGGAGCAAATTCCACCAGCATGTAAATCCGCTCTGGGCACGCCGGCTCCCCCTCCCTGCCCGGCGGCAACGGCGCTGCTGACGCTGATGCTCACGATCTTATATCCCAGGGCTGCGGAATGGGCTGCCCCCACCAGTGACCCGAACCTCTTTGCTTCCTTGAGTGGATTAAACTGTCAAGTTTCCGGGTGTTTGCAGAGCGATGGGAGAGCTGCAGACAGTAATGTGGTTTTATTTACAACATAACCGCTTCAGCAACATCACTGGATTCTGAAAACACAGAACAATTTTCAGCCCCTTGGGGATTTCTAGGACATGATTTCCATAAAAATTAAATATTGATGAATCTTTTCTCTCTGCCAACTTCCCTGCTTCCCCCACCGCTACCCTAAGCTTCAGAGAGACAGAGAGAGAGAGAGAGAGACAGAGGATAGAAAGAAGGGGAGAAAAGGATCGGAGAAAGCAAGGCAGAAGAAGTGAGGACAGAGATTTGGGATTGTTTCAATCAAACAGATGAGGGGTTAAAGGGGCAGCCACTCAGCTGTATCTGAAGACAGATGGGGGGATCCACATTCTATCCTGATCCGGCATCTACAGCCTCAGCCCGGGCTCAGCCTGGGCCTGCAGTGTGCGTGGGCATTCGGCCTGCAGCCAGGTCATCACACGGCTAGGGCGTGGCTCTGTGGGTGGCAGGGATCCACATGCAAAGGCCTGCTCTGTGGCCAAGGGGTCAAGGTGTGGACATTTCCCCAGGCAAGGAGCAAGGCTCCAGGCAGGACCCCTGTCAAAAACCAGCCCGTCTGGGCCTCATCTCCTCCGTCTTCATTCATCCTCGAGCATCTGTCTCAGGATCTCCAGGATTACACAGAATCGTAGAGAGGGGGAAACTGAGGCTTGGAGGCAGGCGTTGAACAGCCCAAGATGTCCACCCATCAGGTGAGCAGGAACAGACGTCAGTCTTCTGGACTCCGAGTCCAGGGCTCCACTACACACCACGGTAGTTCAGCTCCTTGGAGGCAGACACACGGGTGCGAAGGATTTCCTATGAAATCCGGGACCCGGTGCGGAAGTTGGCTCTGCCAGTCTCTTGCCTCCGAGGCAGTTCCCTTCCCTCCAGAGGCAGATGTGGACATTCAAGATACAAAAAGGAAAGCAGATGCCCACAAAGGTGGCTTCAGGGCTAGAGGATGATGTGGTTGGGATGTTTGGTCCCTTCCAAACCTCATGCTGAAACCTGAGCCCCAGTGCTGGAGGAGGGGCCTGGTGGTAGATGTTTGGGTCCTGGGGGAAGATCCCTCACGAATGGCTTGGTGGCCTCCCCATGGTAATGAGAGAGTTTTTGCTTTATTAGTTCAGGGGAGAGCTGGTTGTTTCAAAGAGCCCGGCCCCTCCCCCTCTCTCGCCATGTGACACGCCTGCTCCCCCCTTCGCCTTCTACCTTGACTGGACGCCCCCTGAAGCCCTCCCCAGAGGCAGATGCTGGCGTGACGCATCCTGTACAGCCTGCAGAACCAGGAGCCACATAAATCTCCTTTCTCTATAAATTACCCAGCCTCGGGTATTTCCTTTATAGCAATGCAAATGGACTAACTTAGACAGCAAAGGGGCGGACTTTTGCTTTCAGGCAAATGTCAGGTTGACTGAAAACTCGTCCAGTGATGCGGTAACTGAGAATGGGGGCCGTGTGACTTGAGAGGCAGGTCCTGGGAGGGGGAAGCGGCTCGTCGTAAGGAACCAGCTTAGAATCCCACTTGCCGGCCGCCGGCTGGCTACTGCATCTCTGCGCCTTGGTTTCCCCATGTGGAAAAGGGGCACAGTTTAATGATTTAGGGCTCTGGAGTCCGGAGGTGTGAATTTAAATGGTTGAGTCTTGGTCTCTCCATCCATGTGGGGGATCTGGGGATTAAATACTCTCCAGGTACCTTTCAGAGGGAGAGTGACAGACACTCAGCAAACCTGGATGGGCTGAGTCCCGGTGAAGCCAGATGCATGTGGGCAGCCCCCACCCTATCCCCCGTGGCATCTGCTCTTCCCCACGTAAAGAGCCAACTAACCAGGCCCCGTCTACACGTCCAGCCTCGAGGACCTGGCAGCTCTAGCACACACTCTACAGACACTGGAATGTCGTGCTCTGGACATGAGAATAGGCCAAGTGTCATTGTTTGGGGCCAAAGTCAGTGTGTCTCCAGGGGACCCTATGGATGGTCTCCGTGGGACCAGGGATCTCTGAAGACCTGAGCCTCCGACAGCAGACCTATCTAACCCACCAACCCACCCCACATAACAACCCCCCGTCAAAGCCAAACATCCACCACACAGAAGTGTCTGAAGTGTGGCGTGACGACCAAACCAGCAGGATTCTAAGGTGCTTGGATTTTCACTGACTTGGGAAAGGACCAGCTCCTCATCGTAGACAGTTCCTCAAACACACCCCACACAGCAAGAGAACTATGGGGAAGCTGAATAATAGTGAGATCATAATCACCATCTGGAACACTTACTGCTCAAGAGATACCCCAGAACACAAACCACCAATCTGGCCATATCTGCATGGTCGATGAATCCTCATTACAATGTGGTGAGGCATTTTTACCTCCACCAGTCTCACTGAACAGATGAGAAAACTGAGGCTCAGGGTCATGTGATCTGGCCAGGACCACGAAACAAGAAAGTAGCAGAGGAGAGACATGAATGCAGGATACTATGACTCTAAAGCCTTCTTTCTACCAGCTTAAGAAGGATAAAGCTACAACACACACTCCCCAAATGCATCAAAAGTCTTTAAAGTGTACACACAAAATGTATACACCCGTGGCCCCAGGAATTCCTTATCTCCATTTAGCCCAATGAAATAATTATGAACATGGTCAAAGGTTTATCGTTAAGGATGTTTGTGGTGGTATTGTTTATGACAATAAAAAGAAAAAAAGAAAACAAAATGGCCTACATGTCCACCAGGAGAGGATGGATGCCGATGGGCCCCAAAAGGTGCAGCACAGCAAAGGAAATGTTTGCAACACAGTAAACAAGAAAAGGGAACGGTGTCCGAAGGAAAGACTCAACGTTCATAAACCAATGAAGTATGTGTACGCCTAGAATAAAAGACCGAAAGGATGGAAAATGTCATTAGTTGTTTTCTCTGATGTGGTAACGTTACAGGTGAGTTTTATTTTTATTTTTGCACTTCCAAATTTTCTAAAATAGATATGCATTACTTCTGTCACCCTCCATAAACAAACAATAAGTGTTCTTAGAAAGACACACAGGAACAATATCAACAGGTTTACTACAGACTTTTATAAGAAATTCAAAGCAACATCACATCAGTCACTTATTGGAACGACTACAGCATGTTGACAAAGGGAAAATTCTTATCATCAAGGCTCACAAAACCCAGATGCGTACAGACCCAACACATGGCAAAGACATGAAATTGGGGACCCCGTGGAGACCATGGGTCTACCTAGGGTAGGTGCATCTGTCGGGATCCAAGCGCATGTAGCAAGAACAGCTGTCCAGCAGGCATCAGAGAGGCTGCACGTTAATGCAGATGGCCAGGTTAGCACCACCATTAACAAACAGAAAGAAAAGAAAACGAAAAACACGTAACTTTAGAAGAAACGTCAATTGCAAAACACCCAGCGATTAATATTCTGCAGAAAGAACTTCGATACTCGAAAGAGGCTAAAAGAGGGTTAAAAAGAAAGGGCAACACCTCTCCTCTCCTCTCCCCCTAATTTTTGTGTCAGTAGGGCCACCAGCAGCTGCTGGGGGAACAGACCTCAGATCACAAGGCACAATAGCTGGTGGAGCGTCACACATTAGTGACCTATTTACAGATGGCATTAGACTTCATTCATCAGCCCCATTTCGGAGCAGTCCCACAAATGGTCTCTCTACTTAAGTGCAAATATCGAACTTCAAATTTAATTACCCCAGATCCAAAGTGGTAGCAATGCAAATATCGAAGCTGCCACCTCATTCTCATTCTCACCTTGCCTCTCAGCGAAGGAGGCACAGGGTCCTGCGGACCCCCAAGAGTGAGCAGGTTTCCCTCCATCTCCAATACGATCACAGGAAATTAGACAAGATCGTTTTACTGGGCTTTAAAAACACATTACAGTGGTCAAGTCCCTCTTGCTGGCAGAGAATCAGATCATTAAGATGCAGATATTGCCCAAAATGTTCTTTTTCTGTCAAACTACACTCTTGGAGCTCCCCAAATCCATTTTTGCTAACTAGCGAAAAACAGTAGAGATTTTTATCTGGGGCCACAAATAAGCCTCAGATGGTGCTCAAAAGCAGGGGCGCTGCAAGAAGCCTCCCCACTTTTCCTGTTTCCAAGCCCCACCTCTCCCATCTGCTGCTCTGGCCCCACTGCCCAGCCAGCCCTCATTAAGCCCCTCACCCCCCAGCCCCAGGCTCAGCTCTGCCCCATTTCACATTCTACTGTGAGCATTTTCCATCATAAAAGTCTTTGGAAACATTGTCAATGGCTGTATTATAGTCCACTGTATGGCTGTGGCATAATTTAACCATTCCCACATCACAGGGCATTTGAGCTTGTTTTTCAGCCAAATTAGGATGAGATAAAGCTGCCCCTGGGACAGCCCTGCAGCCCCTACCACCCGCCTTTCCGGAGAGGACGTGCTTGGCACTTCAGAACAGGAAAGTACAGCGGGGCATCCCGGAATTCACCTCTCTCACCACCCCCGACCTTCAGGAGAGAAGGGAGGAAACACTCCCTGCAGCTAAGTCCCTAGCCACTGCAGGCTGGGGCAGATGAACTGCCAGCTGGTTTCACATCCTCCAGACCTCGGTGCTAGAGGCAGGATTTGCTTCATCCTCATCAGAGAGTTGGCCACCGTTCACCAGGACTCAGCCCCCTGGGAAATGCGGCCCTGCCTGGGCACTGCTGCCTGGGGACTGCTGCCCAACACACTCAGGAGGGCTCTCCAGGGCCATGGTTCTCAACCAGGGGTGATTTTTGCCCTCCAGGGGACATTTGGCAATGTCTGGGGACAGTTTGGTTACAGCTGGGGTGGGTAGGGAGGTGCTACTGGCAACTAGTGGGTAGAGGCCAGGGATGCTGCTGGAATACCCTGCAATGTACAGGCAGATCCCAAAACAAAGCATTATGCAACCCAAATGTCAACAGTTCCAAGGTTGAGAAACTCTATTCTAAGGGAAGTCAGATTCCAGCTGAGCCCCACCCTCCACCAAGCACCCGCAGAGCTGAGGGGCCAACAGCACAGAAGGCTCAAGTCCAAGTTATACCGATATCCAAGGGCGAGACGAGGGGAACGGACGGGCAGTCTGGGAACCAAAGGCTCACTGCTGGGCAGATGGTGGTCTTAGCCGAATACACGGCATAGGGGCATCGCTCCTGCCCCGCTGGAATCCCTGACTCCAGAACCAGGTCACGGGCTGACCTCCCTGGCAGCTCTGCCAAGGCATCTCTGAGGGTGGCCTGAGGCTCGCTGCCTCCCAGGAGGATGCCCGGGAACTCCCCTCCCCCACTGGCCAGGTCAGCTCTTCTCCACCCCTGCCCTGCCCACGCCTCTCCCTCCCCCGGTGGTTCCCACTTTTCCTTCCTTCGTGTCCCCACATCCCCTCGTGTGGACTCTGTCCCTGCGTGTCTCTCGGATGTGCTCCCTCCTTTACCAGCTCGCACGCTCTCCCTGCAGCTGTCAAGCGCTGTGCCAGCCACACCACCCTCCCTGCCACGGAAAAGGGCAAAGGGGCAGACATCCAAGGTCCTCTGTGGTTTGTCCCCACCTGACCTCTGACGACACCCCAAGTCACCCTCCACTCTGGGCCACCTGGGCTGCTTTTCCACCTCCCCCTGCTCAGCAGTCACCCCCCTTGCGGTGCACTCCTCGCCCCCCTCAGCTGCCTGGGGATGCAGCCCTGCACCCTCCAGCTCCACCCTTCCCCAAAGTTGCAACCTCTGCCCTTCTCAGCCTCCCTCCAAGCTTTCTTCACCCTCTTCAGGCGCTCACCTCGCTCTGTCACGTGTCGGGGCGCCCCGCACATGGCTTGACCACTGTACGTGTCAGCGTACGTGTTTTGCAGATCCCACTAATTGTGTTCTGCCAAGACCCGCTTTCAACTTTACTGCTGGAGATGGTGACTGTGCTCACAGCTGCAGAATCCTGCAGCTCCCAACAATGGGACTCGAGGACACGCCCCCATCCGACAATACAGAGGCGCCAGGACAAGGAGCAGGTGTCAGCACGGATTCCAGCTGTGAGCTCCCAGGGCAAAGGCCGTTTCTGGGAACCCCGGATGCCCTTCCCGTGTTATCTGGCCTGAACGGTTCCCAGCTGCACCAGCCAGAGCTGAGCAGGTAACCTGTCCTTGAAACGCATCGTGAGGGGACATGGGCAAGGTGCTAAAGTGTAAAACGGCACAGACACCAAGAGCCCGCGGGGAGGTTCTGGCACATGCTCCGGTGTGAAATTGCAGCAGTCTGGATTTGTGCCAGTAAATATGAAGAAAGCCTGAAAACAGAAGTTGAAGAGTTTTAAATCTTTAAATTCTTGTCTGTAGGCACAAGGCAGAACTCTCTGGGCCCTGATGGGCTGCCCAGGAGCGGGCACCTAATACTAGGGCATCTGCCTAGGATGCAGCTTTGAACTCCTCCCCCCAAAAAGAAGGATCACAAGGGTGGCTTGTCTCCTCCTCCCACATCACTGAGAGAGCTACAGAATTAGTATAATACAACCTTTGCCAAGGGCGGCTGGACAAACTTTACCATAACAACGAAGACACGCCCTCTCTGATCCAGCATCGCTGAGCGATTTTCTTCTTACAGATTCTCTCTACGTACGCACAAGGGTCGTCACTGCAGCATTGTTTGTAAAAGCAAAAGGCTGGAAATAACCTGAATGCTCAGCAGTAGGGAAGTGGCTAAATAAATTATAGGACATCTGTGTAGTGGGACAACAGAATGAGAAGGCATCTTCTGTACTGACGTGGAACAATCTCTGAGATCGTCCAGCGAAGGGTTCAGTGCAGAAGCGCGTGTGTAGCTCATTACTGTCTGTGGATTCACATCGGAGCAGACAAAGATGCAGTTGCTTGAATCGTCAGAGTCTCTCTGGAAGTGGACACAAGAAGCCAGGCCATCAGCTGTCTCCAAGAAAGGAAAATGGGTGGAGAAGACACGGAGTGGGAGGAAGGCTTCCCCTCTGTACCCCTTGGTTTGTCTCTATTGCGCTCCTCGCGTGTGCATTATCCACTCAAAATGAATCTGCATCGCTGAGGGCATGTGGCTGTGACAGCCGCCCCCTTTCCTTTCCTCTTCTTCCTTCTCATCTCTTCTGTCTCTTCCTCCCTGTGTCAGACAACAGGCAGCAGATGTGAAAGCACAGGCTGTGGTGTCAGGAGCCGGCTGTAAAGCCACCTGATTGCTCTGTGCCTGCGTGAAGGTTCCCACCTCTGCAAACCTGCTCTGCCTCTTGTCGCCCACAGGGATCCGAACATCTCCCCTCTGGGAGCCGCCAGGAGGATGACAGCAGACAGCCCTCAGGTGGCCCAGCCCAGCGCCCAGCACACAGCAGGCCACCCCCAAGGGCCGAGGGAGGCTTGCCTTCAGCCCGCCTGGACCAGCGGAGTTCCTTTGACGCTGATGGGGGGGTCTCTCCAGGGAACCACTCTGAGCTGCAGGTGCGAGGGAAGCCCTGGGAGGATGCTGCTTCCCCCGTGCACACAAGCAGGGCCCGGCAGCTGAGCGGGCATCCCTGCTGCCTCTACCCAGAGGGGGAGAGAGGAAGAAGAGGTCCCCAGGCCAGATGTCTGCAAATCAATAAACTGTTTCTTGGCTCACAATCTGTCACAGGAGCCCTGACACCCAAGACATCCTTGGTGGTGGCTTTGGAAATGCTGGTGATGCAGGGGAGCCACTTCAAAGGATGCACTGGGGCGAGAAGAAAGCACATATGAAAGGCTTCGCTCCCTACCCCCTCAGAGGGAAGCACCCCAGAGCGCAGAGGGGAACAGGAAGTGGGGGGGGGCACAGAGGATGCGCTGGCTCCTGCAGGTCCGGTCACAGCTGTTCTCACTGAAGCCACCCAGCCCCTGTGCCTTTCAACCCCCAGGAGCTCACATCCCAGCTCCACTGCTTACTGGCTGTGTGACCTTGGGCAGACTGCTCAAGTTCTCTGCCT
Source organism: Avahi laniger (assembly GCA_963575035.1). Classification (NCBI taxonomy): domain Eukaryota; kingdom Metazoa; phylum Chordata; class Mammalia; order Primates; family Indriidae; genus Avahi; species Avahi laniger. The sequence goes on from CAUYSK010056551.1 coordinate 64,680, forward strand.
CAGTTTCCTCACCTGCAAAATGCAGACGATCATGGTACCTATGATTGCCACGAGGATGAAATGAGTTAACACGTGTAAAGTGCTTGGGCCAGTACCTGGCATGGTCAATAAATGGTAGCTTCTGTGAAATCACCACCACCACCATCATCATCATCGCAAGGCCCTGCTCTCTCCTTAGCCCTGTTCCATTACACTGCCGAGTACCACAGCCAAGTCAAGGCTACTGCACCCCAGCACGTGTGCAAAAGCCCCGGCCCCCAGCCTGCAGCCACCGAGGACCATTCCTGGAGCCACAGCATCCAGCCCAATCTGCAGACTGCTGCACTCCTGCCCGAGACCTTTTGGACACAGACTGCTGGGTCACCCTACTGTCGCTTCACACACTCCTGGCCCTGCCTTTTGCAAGCCCCATCCAGCCTTGACCAACGTCCCCACCCCAGAGCTAGCACGCCAGGCAGGGACGGTGGCCTTTGGTGCCCGGCCCAGCCCTTGCACGGAGCCACATTCCACTCCTCAGCCAAGGTGGAACCAAAGGTGCCGGTGTGACTACGGCCCCTACAGTCAGATCCACGGCTCAACACTGTCAGCGCAAACAACAGAAAATCCATCAGCTGTCCCAAGTCCCGAGCCAGCATCTTCTTGCTTCCAAACCAAGTCAATTTAACACCTGACACTTACGCCAGCAGCTCGCATCCAGAAAGCCGTGCTCCTTTCAGCGTTACAACCTCTGCTGACAACTCACCACCCAGCCCTGACTCACTGACGCAGGCGTCGGGCTCCCTGCTGGCACCCTCCGTAAGGTCAGCGCACGGTGGACCTCCCTCCCACACCTCCACGCTGGACACCCACAGCCCAGCCCAGGCGCCCAGCCCCCTCTGGGGACCACCACACACAGGATTGTTTGAGGAAAGGGTTGTGAAACTGTCACGGGTCTTACTTTCTGGGAGCAAAATCCCGAGCATGTCTCCACGGTCACGTTGGCCTGTGCCAGGGAGTCGGCGAAGGCGTGCGTGATGTTCTCCGGCAGTCGGAAGCACCCGCGGAAGGTGGCGGTCCGCCCTGTGGGGAGGGACATGGGTTTCTGGTGAGAAGTGGTGGCCCCGGTTCTGGTACCTGTCACGAGGGAAAATGCCGGCTCTGGATGCTGAGACAGGCAAGTGTACTCAGGAGGGGCAGATTTCAAACCATGGGTGGGGAGCAGTCAAGCCAAGTTCCCGCGGGAATCCAGGCAATGGGACCTTGATCACTCGGGGCCACCAACAGGGACCACTTGGCTGAAACTGCTAAGCTCAGGTCTTGCTTCTCCTTCCGGGTCTCTGGGTGTGGTGTCTCCCTTCCTTGCTCGCCTCCCTTCCTGCAACAAATCTTACTTGTGCATTTACTATGTGCCAGATTCCCCAACAGGTGACTTGAGAGGCTGATATTCTGGAAAATTCTATGTCCTCTCAGAGCATGTATTAAAAGAAAAGTGGACAAGGAAATCTGAACTCCTGCCACATTCCCTCTCGCTGTGCCATCCAAGTCACACCACTGCTTTGCCTCTTCGCAAGATTGGCCTCCCTCTGATCCTGACCTCCCACCGAGTTCCAGGAACGCTCCTCAAGTCTACGGCACAAAGGCAGCCTCCTGCCAAGGTGCTCCCCAGACCTTCAGGGGGAAAGTCTAGCTCCCCGGCTGGCTGCCTTGGTGCTAAACAAACTTCCTGGAATGTTCTGACACCAACTGCTCGTATTTCTTCCAGATTTGCCTGAGTGTCCCTAGATGGCATCGTGATTCTTATGCCCTGCTCCTTGCAACACCAGGTCTCCCAGGACGCAGCTCTCCCCCGGCTCTCTCCACGTGCCCTACTAGCTGGTGACAGCAGGAGCCCTCTCACCAGCCTGGGTCTGCCAAGCAGGACCAAACCCTGGATCTGGAAGCCCGTCCCAAATGGCTGCAGCACCAGCGGTCCACACGTCTGGGCATGACCTATTAGGGCTCAGACACGGGAAAGCAGCCCGGTGTGGGGAAACAGCTGGGGCTCAGGGTGTCAGGTGCTGGGTGAAAGTCCAGGCACTGGCAGTGACTAGCTCTGCATGTCACGGACTCAGAGACTCTCCCTCTCCTCGCCTGCGCACAGCCCAGCTCCCAGAGCTGTAATGAGGAGCAATGTGCACCCACGTGCCACCCCCGATGGGCTGTGTCTCCCCAGTATCACGTGCCTGTCCTGGCCTCTGGTGTCCGGGCCAGGGTGATGGCTGGTGCTGGGCTCCCTAAACTCCTTCCTGTCCTGTGGCACGACTGGGCCCCCACAGAACACATGTTCAGATGGACCGGCTCTCTCCTCAGCAGCTCCACTGGGCTGGGACGGACACTGGGGAGAGTCAGTAGGGCAGCAAGACACAGGGAGAGCAGAGTGGCCGATGTTCCAGCGAGTCCCAGGAACAGGGAAGCACAGCGAGGGGCCACGAGCCCTCCAGACAGAGCTCCTGGGGGGAGACTACCTCTGGGTCAGCTCTGTCCCTGCACACAGCCGGTGCCCAATACGTGCTGAGTAAGTGAATGAGCTGAACGAGATAAAGCACTGAGGGCGCTGCACATGCTGCGACAGGTGAGCGACAGGTGAGCCGCTAGAGGAGGCGGCGCCAGCTGCCTCTCGACTTCGCGGCTGCGGCTGTCAGGGAACAGGTTTTCGCCGAGGGCGGTCTGTCCACGCCCTTCTCCATGGCTCCCCAGGTGACAGTCCGAGTGCCACATAGGGCAGAATGACACCTCCAAGGTGAAGACATTGACAAACTGCTCGGCACCAGCCTCGGATTCCTGGTCACCTCTTGACTGAGATCCTGTGTCAGCTCTTCCCCTCGAGAAGGGGGCAGGAAGGCAGAGGTCACACGCACAGGGCGGGCTCACGGCCTGCCCAAAGGGTGGTGACGGCACCGTTTTCCACGCTAAGCATGACGGCGGGTCTAGTGGATTCGAGGTCTGGGGCTGGCTTGAATGGCTGGGCCATCTGTCCCTTAATCAATGGGCAAACCGAAGCAAAACAACTGTCTCCAGGAATCAATTATGGAGCCGGCAGAAGGGGCTGGTAGGGCAGCCCGGAGTCCACATACAGGCCTGGGCCTACTGGGGGCAGGGATGTTGCTGGAACCCAAAGAATAAAAGACCCAAGAAGGCAGCGTGGAGCAGTTTGGTCCTCAGGAAGCCCACCTGGATGTCCAGGTGACAGGGCAGGACTGTGTCCGTGCACCACAGCAAACCCTGTGCCAGGTCGGGGCCTGCTGCCGAGTAGGTGCTGAGAAGTATGCGTTGAGTTAATAATTCTCCCCAGAGAATCCTTAAGCTAAAGAGTATGTCGTCAGTGTCTTCACCCCGTCCCCACTGCCCCGTCTGGCCTCCTGGCTCCCCGACATCCTGTCTGAATGCAAGAAGCCGCTAAGAAGCCCCCGTGGGCTGGAGCTGAACTTAGAGCTGCTGTCCCTGGCCCTGTGGCCAGCCAGGGTCGGCTTCTAGGCTCAACCATAGTTCTCAGAGCTGGGCTCCTGTGCTGCTTGGAAAACTCACTCATGGCTGGGACAGTCATCCTAGAAAGCCCTCTGAAGTTTCAGAGTTGACCTGATACCTCTTTACCTGAGCTCTGCCCCATTCCGGAACTAATCCATCAGCTCTCCTGGACCCCTGTCCCTAGGGCCGTGGCCAGAGGCAGTTGTGTCCATGAGTCCGCATGCCTGGACGCTGGACTGTGCTTCCGTCACTGCCGTCCCACCAGCGGCAGGGGGAGGTCTCTCCATGCTCTGACCCCTTGCCAGCCTGCCCCTCCCACTCACGGGAAGGACAGCCCCCAACGTGTGCGGAAGTGTGCGACCCTATTCTTCTATAAAGGAGCCTTCTGTAACTAGATTAGGTAGACCTGGGCTCACGGTCTCGCAATGAAGACAAACCTGAGTTTCAAACTCATCTCGCTGGGCCCCCGCAGGTGCCATCTCCATCTGATGGCACTCTTGGTTGAAATTCTTGAGGGTCCAGCCCTGCTCTCTGACAAATCAGCTTACTCTCCCTCACGGTTGTTTATTTCCTCCGAGTTCTATCACTGTGAACCGCAAGCTCGGCGTTCAGTGAGAATTCGCCCGGGACAGCCCTTCACACCTGGGCCGATGGCACAGCTCTCAAGAGGGATCTGGCATCTGCCTGTGTCAGGTACCTCCAGATGGCCCACAGCTACATTTTGTATTGGAGATTGCAGGCAGGTAACACAAATTTGAGTCCCATAGTTCATACAAATGCAGGCCCGTGGTTATAAATTCTTAGGAAGATTTTTTTTTTTTCCACCTGAAGCTCAGGTCAAAACAGACTTTGTTCCTATCTCCCTGAACTGGTGGGTTGTATGTTTTTTTAATCTAACTTTCACTGATTTGTACTTCCATAAAACTGAAGTCCACTTTAGATAGAAGTTTCAATCTGCCCTGAGAGGTTCAAGGCCTCCTTTCCTATCCTGCTTGGACATTGAAACCTAAACCTAGTGGCCACCCGGACTGGCAATGTCCCTCTGCTGACACAGGGCTGTGCAGAGTCATCTCCAACTCTCTCCATTGGGGTTCTTCATTTCCTCTTCACTTCCGAGCCCGGGGATCGCCTGACTTTCCTGCTAGTTCGGCTATACACTTAACGTAATGTTTGTTAAATTTTATCCAGCATTTCTAGGTGCTTTATAGCGAGGGAACTTCCAAATTATCTGGTTCACATCATTGCTAGAAATCTAGGTCTGCCTCTGCAGTTTACAAAACAGACTGGAACCCAGAGAAGGAAAGTGAGCTGCCTGAGGCCACACAGCATGCCTGAGGCATACTCGGGCCTGCTAATCAGTTTCTCTCTCTTGCAGGGGACAAGGAAAGATGTGTCTCGGTCATGAACTCAAGCCACGCAGTCTTTGATGGGCCCTAGCCCTCCCCACCACGCCAGGAGCCTGCCAGTGAAGGTGGTAGGGAAGAGGGGCACAGGTTCTGCCCCCCGTAGCTTGGACCAGGCGCTGCGGATAAGGGACAACGGGAGCGCACAGGAGAGGCAGAGCGCGGGGCGAGGCTGGCACACTCACGCTTCCTGGAGCCCAGCTGCAGCTCATCCACGCGGTACACAGAGAGCCGGCCCGCGGCCCCACACACGGAGCCCTTCTCCCCCTTGCACTCAAGGTTACACTCCTCCGGCCTGACGCTCATCGCCGGGAGCCGGTTTCCGCAGTAGCACTCTGCACCAGCCTCCAGGCCGGCGTAGACGTAGGACCTGCAGGGAGACAGGGCCTGGGTGAGTGCCCAGAGCAAGCGCTGGGGTCCTAAGAGCAGAACGGTCTGGGTCAGACAATGGCAGCTGGGTCTGGGGCCGGGATAAAGGCTGGACTGGAAGCTGGGCTTAGGTCTGGGTGAGGAGGGAGGAGCCACAGCCGTCAGCCTCCAGCCAGACTTAACGGTCATCTGACCCGAGTCTGGAGAACATTTTTACCTTTGTGATAAACGAACCAGCCCGCTGGTCTGTCTCATCAGCCCTGAGCTTTGCCCCGAAGGTGCCATCCGTGGTTACAGATTACGCTGGCTCTGAATGAGTGGCGTGCTGGTGAACTGGTTCTCAGCATGGCACAGGGACAGCCCTGAGCATCACTTACTGTCTCCGCGTCTTAGCTTCCCTGACGGCTCGGAGACTAAAATGAGACTGTGCCGCCCTGAGTTTTGGCTTTACCTAGACTATAAAGTTCCATCAAATAAGGGCCTTGTCCTTTCTTTCTCTGGCCTCAGCTTCTCCATCTGTAAAATGGGGACAATTAACTGCTACCCAGCAGGGCGTGTGAAGATTTACAAGACGTAACAACGGCAAAAGAACCCAAAGTGACAATAACAAATGCAGAGTCCGGTCTGTGATTCTGTTTTGCTCATCTCTCTCACACGCACATGTGTGCTTGTGCACAAACACAGTCAACCGTGACCGCCTGGGCATTAGGGAGCATTCCTGGACACGACAAGCATCCGGCAACTCCTGGGTGAGCTGGCAGTATCAGAAAAAGCTAATCTTGTTATAAGCACAAGACAGAAATACTTTTCCTAACAGAGCTGAAAGGTCCTCGGAGAAATCTAAGTTAAAGCTCTTTATTTTATTTGAAACATGTGAGTAAACTGAGGCCCAGGGAAGGAAAAGAATGCATCAGAGTCACACAGCGAGTCCCTGGTATGGCTGGACTAGAAGCCACGTCTCCTGACACCGGCCCGGTGCCCAGGCCACCTGCCAACAAATGTTCCTTCTTCCGGACAACTGGGATCTGATCAATGAGGTCTCATTACGCTGTGACAGCCAGCTGGCAGCCAGGTGCCACCTCCTTCTGGGACTGTCTCCGATCTTTCTCAGCAGGGTCAACAGGCCAGGGCCCCAGCACCTACCGCTCGGCACATGCGTCCTGGCAGTGGGAGACGGTCATCTTTCTCAAGTCGTAAAACACGGCCCCCTTCAGAGTCCTCTCCTGGCTGTTGTCGCTGAAGCATCCAACATATGTGCCTGCAGGGAAGGACACAAGGCTGAGGTCAGGGTCCTGGGAGACAGAGGGAGGGGTCCCGGTCGTGGGCCCGGCCTTAGGAAAAGGCAAGGGAATCTCTCCCGTCCCGGCCAAGGCCACTCTCAGAGAAGCCCAGGGGACGAGGGCTGTGGTCCAGCCTTCCCCTCCGTGCTGAGCCTCCCTCTTCTTCATTTCCTGCCCCCTTCTTAGCTAATGTCCACCTGGACAGCCCTGCCAGGAGCCTGGTGTCAGCCTGACCACCTCTTTCTTCCACCGCCCCCAATGCACAAGTCCGGATGGCTGGATCACCTCCCGTAGACTCCAGCCCTGCCTACCGCCCCTGCCCTCCCAGGCTCATGTCCTTGGAGACAGGTTCTGTTGACTCCTTGTGGGCCGGAGGGAAGACGTTAGTTAGGGCAAGTCTGCTTTTAGCTAATTTGAGGAAGATCTTTCAAACAGGGAGAACTATTCTAAGAAATATGCTATCCCAGGAGGGATTAAGCCCCCATTGCTAGAGAGTGTGCACAACATCTGTGGTGTAAGAGAGGTGTCCCGTGCTGGAATCAGTAGGACCAAGTGACCGGGGAGGCCCCTCCAGGCCAGTTACCTTGGGCACATCCCTGGAAGGGGACACCAGGGGACATGACTCTAGGAAGCAGAGGCACTGCGAACCCAACCAAGCACGGGCCGGCGGGGGTCTGTAAGGGCCCTGCCTTGTCCGGAGGGAAGGAGACGTGTCCCAGAGGTGCTCAGAGAAGCTCGGGGAGCACAGCACAGTGCAGACGCAGCATCGGGCACGTAAATGTCACGCGCACCAGTGTTTTGAAGGAGCGGCATGTTGGGAATTTGCAAACACGCCAGCGCACAGTCCCCAAGCTGTGAACGCACACCCACAACGGCGGTGCCGAGATCCAGATCGGGCACCTGTGATAAAGACACACCTCCCCAGGAATGTCTGCATTCGGCTCCTGGATGTCACCTGTGGGGAGATTGGGCCGTCTCTGGGAAGCACCGTGCCGAGGCCTCCCCGCAGCCTGCCGGCTCCCAAAGGAGGCGAGTCCGGAAGGTCCCCCGTCTGGGAGCTCCCCCAGGGCAAGGGAGGCTCATCTTTACTCCTGCCCAGAGTCCGGCCCACGGCAGCAGCTCGGGTCACCTGGGTCTGGGCCCCGAGTCAGGGAGTGGCTTTTTTGTCTGTGAACACTACACTTAATTCCACTCCTGACCTCAGTTGAGTCACTTCACCTGTCTGTGCCTTAGTTTCCTCAACTGTCAAATGGACACATGCCCAGCCTCCGCCCTGCCTTACTGTGCTCAAAGTTATTTCTCTCGTCCCATATTTGGACCCGTCCCTGCTCCCCACTAAGGCCACCCTCTGCTTCCTACCTGTCCTTGGAGGCTTCGGTCTCTGAGCCTGACCACGCCAGCCGGCCAGGGCCTCCCCTTTCTCTGGATTCTTATATGTTGAGCCTGAAACACTTGTCTGTTAGTCAAACCCTTGTCATCAACGGTTGTTAAAAACCTTGTGTATCGTGCGTCCTGTCTCTGCACATGACTTCAGGCTCCTGGAGGGAGGCATCATATTTTCACCATAGCAGTGACCCCCCTAGTGACACCCCAGGGTTAGGCACGAGGTCAGTGTCAACACCTCACTGTGGACAGTGGGTTACAGCTCCCAAAAACCATACTAGTGTGCTTGAGGTGCGAAGGGAGGAGCAGAAAGCCCGCATGCAAGGAGGGGATGGTCTTACGGAATGCACCAACGTGCAACTCCCAGGGCCCTAGTTTGCGAAAGGCAGAGCAGAGAATGGCCAAGACGGCAGGAGGCTGGACTTCCCACCACACCAAGACCCAACGGACCCGGAGACCCTCAGATCAGAGAGTACCTGGGCTGAGGAGGGAGCAACAGACACCTTCTTCAATGTCTGCCAAAGGGCCAGGCCCCCTGCCAGGCTCTGAGCCTCTTGAGGCCACCTTCACCCGGGGGTGCCCATCAGCACGCGTGACCACACCAGTGTGCTGTCCACAGGCATGTGCTACACTCGTCTGCTGAGGACTGCTGCCCCGATACTCAGCCTCACAAGCTGCCCTCCTGTGTCAGGCGCAGGACCCCTACGGCCAGCATGGACCGCGGCAGGAGGCTCCCACCCTGGTCAGTCTGCCTGCCTTCTTAGTAAAGAACCCTACTATTTGAGAAATTTCTGATGTGTTGCTCAGCAAAGAAGAAATTCCATCCTAGCTTTCAATTAAACATCCAAAGCACAAGCTAAGGGATTGGTAAACATTTATCACTGTAGACGGGAAATTAGCCACAAGGTTCTAAAGGTATCTGAGCTTCAGACCTTCCGAGGCTGATAACGGCACGTACCCATGTCTGGGGGAATGGAGGGAAACAGCCTTTGAGAACAGGCTGACTTAGGTTCAGATCCCGTCTCCACCACTAACTGGCAGTGCTGCCTCTCTGAGCCTCTGCTTCCGCATCTGTAAAATGGGTATACGGTGCCAATTCTATGGGGATGTTTGTGAGAATTCCGTAAGATAACACACGTAAAACATCTAATGCAAGGCTTGGCATGTAGTTAGTACTCGGTAGTGACTGTTTTTATTGTTAATGCGTTGTTATTAATAATGAACATTTTTAAATTACTTTACTTCCCTGAAACTCAAATTCTTCATCATTAAAACGGTGATAGCACCACTTACATCATACGCTGTTGGAAGATTAAATTAAATGAGATAACAGATGTACATCGATACAAAACAATGCTTGGCCCATAACAGATGTTCAAATAAGTAACAGCTATTATTATTCTGATCCTACACTCTAACCCGGGACGTGTGATGGATGGATCAGTAAATATTAGCTGAATAACTAACACATCAATAAAAGAGAGAAAAAGGATGGTCTCAAGCAGTCAGGCTCCGGTTCTTCTGAGAACAAGGAGTGGCTGCCCCGTGACCAGCTGGCCATTTGATGGCACTGATCAGCGTGGACAGGAAGCCCATGCCTGGCCAGCCCCGTCTCCGTGTGTGGCAGGGGCCTGAGACACAGATGGCCCTTCCATTTGGGAGGAGGGGGTGAGCTCTTTTATCTGGAAACAGAATGAATAGCTTTTCTAACTCCCTGACACAGGCGAGAATGCGCAGGGAAGAAAGAACTTCCGAGGGATACGCTGGGACACATTCTGAGGCGGATTTATTACTTTCGGCTGAAATGGAGGCATTGCATTATTGTCTGTGACTCTGCATCTGTTCATTTGCACATCAAAATGGACATGCCGTGAGGCTATTAACGATGGCTTTGAAGATATTGGAATGTCTTTGGAAATTACTATCAATAAAAAACAAACTGGCTATGGAGAAGTTACTATTTTTCCCCCAGTAAACTTACTGACATTTTATTCCATTATGGATGTTGTCCAAGGTATAATGAAACGCTCAGTGATTGATGGGGCCTCCTGCAGCTTCCACGCCTTGCAGGATCCCCTTTCAGGAGGATGGCCGGCTGCCCGGCCACAAAGACACGCCTGCTTTGTCTGCAACCCCGGCAGCTGGCCCGAGGGCTGAGTTGTGGGCTACTCTCCACCAGCAAGGCCCACCTGGCCAGGCAGGACCCACAGAGCCCCAGGAGGGGAAGGGCCCCCAGGGAGCTTTCCGGCCAGCACTTGCCTTCCTCTGTTCTCCAGAGACCTCCAGCCATGAGACAACACAGCCTCCCCCAGACTTGCTTTGCATATTGTGCAAGGACGGCAAATCCTTCCTTAAATCCTGGAGCATAGTCAAAATATTTAACAATCTTTGGGGGGCACTGACCATTCAGAACCCCACCGTTCAGCACTGGAATTATGTTAACCCTTTCCTTGCCGGGTGATGGGGAGGTTTGGGGGTCACTGGGGAGGCAAAGTGTAGAGGGCACCCCGGGGCCAGGGCAGTGACCATTTATCAACAGACATGGAGGTATTTCAGTATCTTAACAACTGTTAAGACCATACTGGTTTATAAAGTTGAATATCAGTCCTGCTTACATCTAACCATAATCTCTCTGGCTTTTACTAGAGAGCCTTTCATCACTTCTTTAAGTCACTGGGGGTAACTCACAGTAAAGGGGTGCCCACTGGTTCTCTTAGACATAAATACTCCACACCCAGGGCTATAGCTGGGTCACCCTGAGCCCTCCCCTCTGCTGGTCACGCCCCTTGCACATGCCTCTAGCACATCTCAGTCATGCTTTGCAGGAGTCACTGGGGTGCAGATGTCTCATTCACCAGACTGAGCTCCTCAAGGGCACAGGGAAGAGCACACATGGAGACTCAGGCAGTGGACCCTCAGTGTGGGATGACAGAAATGAAGAAAGGAATCGAGGCAGGTGAATTTATCCAAGGCCACAGGGCCAGCAATTGGCAGTAGCAGGAGAGGAATCTATGTCTGTTTTCAAAACTTATGTTCTTTCTCTATATGGCCTCTTCTCAAGAAATCCATGTTGACTTTTATTGGTCATTTACCCTTTAGTCTAAATCAGTGGCACTGGTGAAACCTTCATAGAGATCCAGTTTCTTAGTGTGTTGGGGAGAGTTTACAGAAATCATACCTGTGTAAAATGAGCTGCAGCATCAGTTCCTCATTTCTTCCTTTTTCCATGCAAGCCTCCCTGAGGAATCCTACAGCAAGGGCTATGACCTAGACGGTTTCTAAAGAAACTTCCTTCCACGGAGACAAGAGCCCACAGCCCTCCAGTCTTCTTTTTACTGGGCTACCAGTCATTGTCAGGTAAGGGCACCTTGGGCTCCTTTCTCTTCCCTGGAACCTTCTCATCGTGCTCAGGATAAAGGTAAACTCCCAGGCGTGGCACTCGTGGCCCTCCCTAATCCAGGCCCTGATACCCTCTTGCCTCATCTCCTTTCGTATTCTGCCACTTGGTACTCTACAGTCCAACCACGCTTATCACAGTCGAGAGAGCAGTTCCTCTCACGACTTAGGGTCCAGGGCCAAGGGGGGTGGCGGCAGGGATGCTCAGAAGCTGACTGAGCTCCATCACCATCCAACGACTTCGAATGTTCCTGGGTGGTCAGCGAGCACCGGCCGCATTTGCTGGCCCTGCACAGAGAGTCTGCATAATTCCGTGCACAGAGCTCCAACCCAGAGCCAGACGTCCCCACGCTGGAATCCAGCAGTGTGACTGCGGTGGATGCCGTCACGCCCCCGCCCGTGTCCCCCGGCCTGCCACTTCCCGCTTGCACTCGGCGACGTGTGTCCTACTCCGGCTCCAAGTCCTCCGCTGGATCAAGCTCCGGTTGCCTGGCGGTAACCTGCTCGACAACCCACCTTTCGTGGCTGCCCTCCTCTCCACCTCATTCCCCCTGCCCGACCAGGGTTCCCTGGAATCACATCCCGGGTACACTTGGTGCACTTGAGTCTTCCTCTAGGGTTTGCTTCTAGGGAACTCAAGCTAAGACAATGAGCTGGGCAATTTATTTAACTTCTCTGTGCCTCAGTTTCTTCACCTGTAAAATTGGGATATACTAGTATCTGAAAATATAGACTTAAAAGGGCATAGTAAATGCTATAGGAGTTAACCATTTCTATTAAGTAGCAACAGCTGCCCGTTGGAGCGCCAAGTAATACAGCAGGTGCTCTATCCCAGCGGTTCTCAGCCTCAGCGTGCATCCGAAGCCCCTGGAGAGGTATTCGTACACAGACTGCAGGCCCCAGCCCGGAGCGCCCGGTGTGGTAAGTCCGGAATAACCCGGGAATCTGCCCTGATAACAGGTTCATGCACTGATGCTGCTGCCGCTGGTCCGGGCCCCCACTCTGTGAACCGCTGCTCTGTCTCACCACGCTTACTCCTCACGATAACCCTGGGGTGGGTATCGCCACCTCCATTTCTGAGGGACCCGGGGAAGCCAAGTGACGTGTCCAAGGTGACCCAACAAGGTTGTGGCTGAGCCAGGACTCAAGGCGAGGTCTGTCTCAACCCACAGCCGGAGCTCTAAGTCACCCGCTCACACACCTTGGCCTGGAGCCATGCGGAATTCCAGCTGGTGAGTGAGCCAAACTCCAGAGGCCCTTCCTGCCTCCCGCAGAGGAGAAGGGAAGACACAACCTGCGAAGGCCACGGCCCTGCAGTGCCACTCCTGCTGCTGCTGCAGGGCCCGAGAGAACGGGGACACCAACCCGGGACGTGAGCAGGGTGCGTGGGAGCAGCTCCCAAGACGCAGCGGAACACCTACCTCGGCTGCGGGTGGCCGGCCGGGGGGGAGCCTCGAGGACCATGGCGGGTGGGCCCGGGGGGTCGGTCATGAAGTGGTGGAACCAGCGGCGCCGCAGCTGGCGCAGCTCCGAGTTCCGGCTCCGGAGCCAGCGGGGGCCAGGCCTGGTCCTGGCCAGGGGGTTCCGCAGCACGTCCATGCCGAGCAGCAGCTCTGGCCTGACGCGGGCGTCCTGCAGGGCTCTGCTGTCCAGCAAGCCCACGTCCAGCGCCACGGCGGCCACTGGCAAGGTCTGCAGGGGGCTGGGCGCCCGGGGGCCCTGTGGGAGGGCCACTCGGGCCCGCTGCAGCAGCAGCAGGCTGCCGGTCATCAGGTAGGCGGCCGTGAGGAAGAACAGCAGGAACTGCGTTCGGCGGAGAAACTTCTGGAGTCGGAAGAAAGGTTTGGCCATGCCCCTGGGCGGCAGGGCTCCCAGGTGGAGCCCGGGGATGGCTCCTAACGCCCGGGTCGGGGGGAGGCCGGGGCCTCCGGAGCCGTCATCCCCGCATCCTGAATCCTGGCACCTGCCTGGGTCCTCCGGGGGTCACTGCTCCCGCGCGGTTTGCAGCGGTGTTCAGGCGGCACCATCACTCATCGCCGGCGGCCCCCGGGCCCTGCAGCTGCAGCTTCCGCCCGGGTGTCACAGGCTTCTCCATCCCTGGGCTTTCCCGACCCTCATCTCCCGGCTTGGAAATCTGGAAAGGTGGAGAAAGAGCACTTAGATTTAATGGGAGGGTCCACCACCCCTCCCCAGGACACCCCTCGACCCCGTGCTTGATTTACCGAAGGGGCCAGCTGTGTTGCGGTAGCACTGGACGGAGCTGGGTTCAAATTCCAGCTCTGCCACGAGCAGGCTGTGTGCCATCAGCAGGGTGTTTAACCTCGCTGGGCCTCAGTTTCCTAATCTGTAAAATGGGGCTAAAAGCCCTCCCGTGAGTAGTAGTGAGGATCCAGTGATGACAGCAATAGAAACAAGGAGGACAGAGGGGAGCGGGTCTGTACTGAGTCCCTACTAGGTGCCAAGCTCTCAGCTGAACACTGTACTATCATGTCATTTAACCCTCACACCAACCAAAGCAGTAGAGACAATAATATCGCCTTTTTACAGCGGAGGAAACTGTGGCGAAAGGAGGCAAATTAATTCCCCCAAGTCACGCAGGTGGCAAACGGAAGAGCCAAGGTTTTGACCCGTCTGTGTTTGGAGACCGTACTCCCAACTACTACACGGCCCAGCCTGTAATGAGACGCCGCCCCACGCACGTGCCCCTAGCCCAGGCAGGAGTACACAGCAGGTGCTCCATACACGCATGTGTTCAGCTAACTCCCAGGGGTGCACTGGGACAGTGAGCCATGTTTCGGAAGGAGCTTCAGCAGAGGGTGGTCTCCGGCTTTCACAAGGAGGAGGACAAGGAAGGGAGGGGCTCCCAAGGTCTTCCCAGGCCTCCTGGGCTCGAGGAACAGGCCAGCGCCTGGGCCGTGCACCTGCAAACGGAGGCTGGTGCGGAGAAGGCGGAAGGTGCCCTGAGCGGCCTCCCGCGGGCCCCTCCGCTACTCAGGGCTTGGCTCTCACTCTGGTCTCTGGTTCCCACCGGCGGCGCCTGTCAAGTACGCTGCCAGGGTTGGCAGAGGGCTCTGCAGCTGCCGCGAGCCAGGCTGCTGTGCGAGGGAAGCCCTGAGCACAAGGGCAGGCTTGTCCAGGAAGAAAAAGACCCCAAGAAGTGTGACTAAGCCACTGCCCATGACTAACTTGGCCTGGGACCCCCGCCAGGCCTGTGCAACCGCTCAATGGCTGCTCTGTGTGCCGGGGACAGACAGCCGGGTGTGAGCGGAAAGACAATGTTTGGGCTCCGGGGGTCTGGCATTGCAGGCCCCCAGGGAGGTTGGAGAGGCTTGTGACAAAGACCCAAAGGGGTCCAGACCAGCACGGCCCTCTCTGACTAAATGCTGAGGGCTCCAGGTTCCGAGGTGTTTGGGGAGGGCAGAGATCTGGAAATAGGGGACCCCTGGTCATTTAGGCTGCAGTGGGGGTGGCAGGCTCAGTAATTAGCAAATGAAGGTGGAATTAAACTCTGAGTCGGGAAGCCATTTCAGACGAGTCTCCAGAGCTTTTATTTTCTAAGCTGCTGTGTCTGCCAGCCCCCCAACCACCCCCCCGGCCCCCAGCCCCAGCCGCAACAGATTTGTAAAACCACAGAGAAAATCCCAAGAAATCCTGACTGATCTCTCTGCCTGCAGCTCTGGACCCTCCAATCCACCTTCCACAAGGCTACCAGGGTGATCCTCCTAACACACAAATCTGAGCATGGAGCTCCCCTGCTTAAAATCCCTTTCAATAGCTCCCCGTGGCTATTGGGATAAACTCCAAGCTCCTTAGCATGACATACATGCGAGGCCCCTTCGTGATCCAGCCTCATCTCTCACCAGGCCCCAGCCTTCAGCTTCATCACACACACACACTCCGCGGTCCTGCAGAGCCACCTGTATCACAGCACATCTGCCTCAGTGCCTTTGCACATGCTACCTTTTATGTTTTTTTTCTCCCTCTTCACTTAGCAAATCCCCACATATCCTCCAAAGCTCAGCCCAGGTGTCAGCGCCTCCTCCGAGAAGCTCTCCCTGACCTCCACCCCCACATGCTGGTGAAGATTCTTCAGTCTTCCCACAGCACATGCTGGCCCCATCCCAGCACTCACCATCCTGGGCTGATCTGAATTGTCCATCTACTTGCCTGCCGTCCTTGAAGGACTGTGACCTCCTCAAGGCTACAGGCCACACCCTATTCATTTTCCTAACTCTGGCCCCAGCAGGAGGCCTGGCACAGTAAGGAGGCTCAGCAATCTTTGTTTCCCAACACATTTTTTTAAAAATAAACAAGAGGATAAATAAACTGATAGGCAAATCCTGATATCAGAAACCTGCTCCTGGGGGTGAGGGAAGTGAAATCTCACATTCTACCTACTCAGGGCTGTGGATGAGACTGAAAGTTGGGAGGGATGGAGCAGTGCGTGGGCCTAGGCCCCAGCCAGTCAGAGGATGCAGCTGAACAGAGTCGAGGGCTTTCAGATGCTCGGAAGTCACCAAGAGCGCTTGGGCTTTATATGCTACCCTTTCTGTGTTGTAATTCTACGAACAGGGGTTTCCATGTCTCCCCCAAAAGGGGTTCTGGTTACAGGCTTGGGATCTTATCGGTGAAAAATCCTACACAACTAAAATAAAAGGAGAGAGGGTAGCACTCCTGCTGTGGAAAGAAAGTTTCCAATGAGATGGAGCAGGACGCCGGGCAATGGCTCAACCGTTCATAGTCTTGAAGGCAGGATGTGGCGTGAATTCCACATACATGTATAAGGAGGATCTGGACACATGATGCATGCAGGCGAGGGGTGGGGAGTGATCAGGGCTAATGAATCAGGATTCAGCCCATCTCACCAGGTTCCCTCCAAAGTCTTCCGAAGAGCTCTCCGGTGCTCCCCCTTTGCCTAGGGCCTCCCTACGTCTAGGGAGGAGGGTGCTCGGTGTGGACACAGCAGACAGCCACGCGCAGCCCAGAGCTCCACGACCCAGGTCTCCCAGGAAGCAGGCTGCCACTCCCAACTTTTAAAATCACAAGCAGATTCCCAACCCAGAACACTCGTTGCAGGTGGGCTGGGGGGCGTAGGGCTAAAAGCATCAGGAACTTGTCCCCTTGCCCTAGACCTCCACGACACCTCACTGCCACCATCACATTTGCCAGTCATCCCCCACTTTCAGCCACGCTCAACTCTCCTCGAGGCCGGCAGTCCCTCCGGGGCATGGATCACACCTGATGCATCTCCATGTTCCCAGATCCCAACACACAGCCAGCAGAGCAGTGACGATAAATGTTTGTTGGGTGACTGAACCCGAAAGAGGCCTGGGGTGGGCTAGGAAACTTGGAGCTTCTGCACAATGGCTCGCAGCTGTGCCCACTGCACCCCTGAAGCCAGCAGGCCCTCTGTTACAGCAAATCTACCTTGAGCAAAGCATTGCACAGAGCAGGGCCTCAGGCTCCTTATCTGTTAAATGGGGGTAAATGGGCATTATGGGATCCCATCGGAGTGGATGTGAAACTTCTTATGTACAGCCTGCGCATGCGCTGGTTACGAATGCAAGCAGGGAAAAGCTGGAGCACAGGCCTGCAGCAGCTGTGCCACTGGTGAAATGAGACCCAAAGGCCCCCCTCCCCTCCCTCTTAGTCCCCCACTCCCCAGGGTGCACCCAGGACCGCACTCTTGCTTGAAGCTAATCCTCGTGCTAAAACTGCTGTTAGCAGTTGCTTTATTTTTCAAAGCCACCATTTATTAAGCACTCGCAGCGTTAATAAGTAGGTTAGACCGGGTTGTGCGCTTTACCTGCACTGTCTCATTTACTCCGCATGACCCGCCGAGCACACGCCCTGCTTACTTCACTCGGAGAGCCGAGCTGGGTGCAGCCACTGCCCACAGTCCGACAAATCGGGGCCAGCGCTCAGACCAGGTCATGTGGTCCCAAAGCCCACCTTGTGCCCCTAAGCTTCCTGCCTCTCCCCACCCCCGCTCTGGCTTCACAGGAGGCAAGATTTATTCTTGAAAGGAGTTTAGTGTGCCTGGTCAGCAGCACCTTTTTGAAGTCATGCCAGGCCTAAGCTCCTGGAGATGATGCCACACACGGTGTCCCCTGAGCCAGACCTTCCGGACACTGCCCTGTCAGTGAGTGATCTGGCCTCCTAGAGCTGCCGGGAGGCAGCCTCAGCCCCTCCCCTCCTCCGAGAGCGTGGAGAATTGTTCCCCAAGGCCTCCCACAGGCACCTCCCATCTCAGAACCCTGCGAAGTGCTTTGGGGGAGGCTGGTGGGCTCCACCCCTGTCCCAGGCTCGGCTTTCTTGGGAGGGGACACCAGGGCTGAACAAAGGTGTACACCTGCTGCCCTGCCCGGTGGCCTTCCGGGGCCCCAGGGTCACCCTAGAGAAGAGCAGGGCCTGGGGAGAGAGATCCTGAGCTCCCTCTCTGGAAGGAGAGGAGAAAAATAGAACAAAAGGGCTTCTGGAAGTCTCAGGAGGGAGCAGGAACTCAGAGCACGTGGAGCCTCAGACAACCTGAACCTTTGTCTGTTACTCGGTTGCCATCGGGGCCTCCAGGAAGCAGCAGTTTGAGTCTGACGGAGGAGTGGGGTGGGCTGGCCAGATGGACACCTCTTGGGCAGGCGGGGGGTACAGAGACCAAGGGGCAGCCATGGGGAGGGCCGGGAGCAGTGGCAAGGGTAGAGGAGGCAGTTCCTGGGACTGGGGGCTGGAGGACAGAGCTCAGGGCTGACCCGGGCCTGACCAGAGGCCACTGGGGTTCACTCATGTGACTCTACCTCCCTACCACCCCTCCCCCCAGCCAAAGAGGACAGGCAGTGGCAGTTGAGGACAGAATGACTCCAGACACCCTCAGAGGGATTTCAGCCACTGTGGCCAAGGCAGCAAGGGCTGCGAACCTCCGGGGACCCAGAGCAAGAGCCCTAAAGACAAGAGAACAGGGCCCAGCATGATCCTCTCCAGGTAAGAAGGAGATGGGCACCTGTGTCCCAGCCTCAGCGACTGGCAGCTGGGGGCTCAGCCTCGGGACACTGGCTTAGTGCATGAAGGAGCCTCCAGCTGGGTGCAGAGTTTCTGGATTCCCCTCCCCCGACTTTCCCTCTCCTTCTACCGGCTGCCTTTGCCCTGCTTGGGCTCAGCACTTAGCATCTGGACCCCATCCCCCTCCTAGAGGCTGTTCCCTTCCAGCAGCCTAAGAAAGTGTTCTTTCTAAATAAAGAGCTAATGGCACTACAGCCTGCAGTGTCTCCCCAGGGCTCGGATGACCAAGACCCAGTTCCTTAGCCCGGCACTCAATGGCCCTTCTTGGTGCAATCTCCCAGACCCTTGGTCTTAATAGTCCTTCCAGAGCCCTGTAACCCACCAGGCCAGTGTGAGATGCTTCACACACCCTCACGCATGCTCTTCTGCCAGCCAGGGATGCCTGTGCCTCATCTCATGGCTTTGAAAGGCTTCAGGCTATCAGGGCTCAGCTCCAAGGCCACCTCTTCCATGAAGCCTCCCTGATCCCCAGAAAGAGTCGCTCCCCAGCACTAGACAGTGAGGCTGGATGCTGCAGAGAACTGTGCCTGGGTGGTGTGTTGTCTTGAGTCAGGGCTGCCTGCTCATGTCCCTACTTCTCCTCCCAGGCACAGTCAGTGTCTCTGCCCACTTCTGGGAGGGCACAGGGCAGGTCCCAGGAAATGAGTCCCCTCTGGACACCCGCCTTGCTCAAGGCCATGCTGCCCTCACTCCCCGGTCCCACACCTCCGGGGCTTGGAGGCTGAGAAAGGGGGCAAGGGACCCACTAAACATAAACCTTCTAGGCCCCTGGTGAGAACAAAGTCTGGGAAATAGGAGCGGGTGGGGTCCCTGCCTTTGATCAGGCAAATCTCATGATATTTTGAACTTTAGAACTTCAGAGAAAAAGTTCAAAATTAAAAAAAAAAATTGGCTAAAAGGTATAAAACATAACAATAAGGTAAGGTCAAAATGCCATTGAATGCAAAGAGGGGAAACCCTTCAGTTAACCCACTGGTGGGGTTCATGTAACTAAGAATAATTTTTAGTATCCCATGTTAGAGAGTTCAAGGTACTTCCACAGACCACCAAGTGCACTGAATGAATGATCAGATGAAGAAATGAATGAGTGATCTTCCCACAAACTTGTGAGGTCAGAATCATTATCATCCCCATTATACAACGCAGAATTTGACACCGAGAGAGGGCCAATGAACTTGCACACAGACAGCCATTGCTGGACTGAACTCTCTGATTCCAAGCGTGTGTCACTTTCCATAACATACGGCCTTCATTTGTTCAATACCAGGGTCAGAGATCTTTCCAAGCACCATTCCAGGGGGTGGGGCTGCAAAGACAGGACACCACCTTGGGGGCCGACATTTCCCCCTTTCAGCTGGATAATCAGGAGTCCATCCCACTCTTGAAAGAGCCAATCGCGACCTCTTCCGGCCTATCTCTGGGCTACCTCCTTCATAGAGCTCTATTTTGTTCATCTGTTTATGGGTTTTTTCCATCTAGTGTTGAATCTTTGACCGTTGTCTTGGTCCTATCTCAGAGTCTGGCAGGTAAACAGGTGTTCAAACCCTAGAGTGACTTGGCTACATCTAGATGAGTAGAGTACCTAACCAAAGTCACACCTGACATTCTCTCGCTTGACACTCGCCACCGGGATGGGGACTCGAGCTATGGGAGAAGGCCCAAGATATCCTGGGCATTCCTGTCCTCAGAACACTCACTGTCCCCTCATGCCAAGGGAGCCGCCCCTGGAAGGAGGCTCAAATCCCCAGCGGCTTCCAGCAGCGAGGGCAGGGACGCAGAGCGGACAGTAGGGCACTTAACAGCTACCAGTAGGTGCACCGAGTTTTGCAGTTTACAAAATTAATCCAGCCCATTCTTCCATCCACTTCTCACATAGGTAGGGTTCCTCCCTGACCACGTTCTCCGAAAGTGGCACACTTCCGATAATTTTCCAGGCCGTATGTCAACATGGTTATTATCAAAGCCACGATGAGGAGAGATTAAAGGAAGCAGTGTGAAAGCAAGACCATGAGCCTAGGGAGAAGGCAGTGGGAAGCCACGTTCACTCACTCATTCCCTGAACGAGCAGGGCGAGCCTCCAGCCCAGCTTGGCCCCAGGTGTTAGGACCCGGCTCTGTCTCTGCTGGTACGAGTGATTATCCCTCACACCTTGAGGATGAAGACGTTGAAGGCCTAAACACTGCGGTGCCCCAGAGTCCCTGGCCTTGACCCCACTGTGCCTCCAGAGGGAGAGTCGGGGAGCTCACCAAGGCTGACTGGGGGTGATGGGAGTATACAAGCCAGGAGCATCTACAAAGAGAAACGCCTTTCCGAGAGGCCCTGCTTGGAGATGGTTCTATCAGGGCCTGGAAACTCTGGATTCAGAGGCTCTGAGCCGCCTGCTCAGGCTGACTCCACAAGGAACCAGCTCTGTGACTCACTCCCCAGTGCTCCAGCTGAACTCACCAGGCCGGAGGTTCAAGCCTTAGCAGCAGACCAACTGGTGGCCCAGAATATCCACTTCTGCCTGGTTAGGGAGACAGGAGGGAGGGAGGGACAGGAGTCGGCATCCTGCCCGATCCCAGCTTCTCTTCACTTCCGACCAGACATGACACAAGCCACAGGACAGCACCACACAGGGCTCCCACACCCACTGAAGAGAGGGATCCCCTCACCCCCAAAGGAGGCTGCAGGTGAGGGCCAGGGGGCTTCTGGCGGGGGAGGTGCGGCTGTCAGGCTCCCCTCACCAGCCCAGCTGCCCACCCAGCTCCTTCAGCCACCGTGCCCAGGAGAGCTCCTCTTCCTCATAGAACCCCTGGCTCTCGCACCCACCGGCCACAGCACCTGCTCCAGGGGTACTCTGAGAGCCCAGCTGAGTGTGTGTGTGAGGGGAGCACGCTTGAGAGAAATCAACCTCATTCTTCCACACCCGCAGGAAACCTCCTGTCCTCCCCCAGCACTCGCAGCATCAAGCAGGGGGTCCCGAGACAGGGCAGGCAAGCCAGCATCACGTGTCCTCTGTCGCCCCCCACTAGCCCTCACTGCCTGCGCCCACTGTGAGAAAACCCAGGCAATTCAAAGGAAAAAAGAAAGGCCCCCATTCCTGATCCTAACCATGGGGTCCCAAAGTGGGTTAACCCAAGCACCTCCATAATCCGAAGCAACAAGAGAGAGGATGGCATCTAACGTTAGAAAAGTATAGTGGAGTCCTGAGTCTGTCCATCCTGGGAGCAGCTGGGGACAGGGCGAGTGTGGGCAGCGCGGAGCTGTGGAGCTGGAACCCCTGTATCAGCCTTCCTACTGCTCAGCAGGAGGGTTGGGGTCCCCCTCCCCAGGGCCAGCCAGCACCCAGCAGGTATCATCCTGAGCCCAAGATGCTAGGAAAATGCCCAGCCTGGGACCCTTCTGAGTATGAAAGAAAAACGCAATTGGAAGCCTCCAGTCCTGAGTGTCCGTCCACACCTGGGAAGATGCAAACATCCACTCGGGGTAATTTTCTGGACAAAATACATGCGTTTCGCTTTTGCCTCTGCCTGCGTTCAAGTTCACCGAGAGAGCCTGGAGAAAACCCTCCGCTGACCGGAAGCCTGGCTCGGTGGCGGACCGAGAGGGAGAAAGGGAGCTGCCTCTGGGTAAACGTCTCGGCCTCGGAGGGAGGCTGTGCGCACCCCAAACCCTGCCCTCGCCCCCTCCCCGCCCGACCGCGGCGCTCCCCCGGGAAACGGACGGTCTCCCAGGACTCCCGGAGGAGGACGCGGCTCCCGCAACTCCCGCCGGCGCCGAGGCGCTCCCCGCACCCGCACACGCTCGCACTCCCCTTCCCCGGCGAGGCGCCCCCCGCACGCCCGCTCCGAAGCCGGAGCAGGTGCAGCCCCGCCGCGCGCCCAGCCGCGTCTACACAAACTTGTTTGCCCGCGGCGGGGGAAAACCCTGCTCGCAGCCCGCGCTGGGGTCCCGGCTGGGGCACCCGGGAGACAAGACTCACCCCGAGATCGCGGCCGGCTGGGGCGCCGGCGGCCACACGCCCGCCTCCCCGGGGCGCCGAGCCCGCAGCCCCGCAGTGCCCGGAGCCCCGGCGCCCCCAGCGCCCGCACGTCCCCGGCCGCCCGCGGCGAGCGGACCGATGCGTCCGGGGACAGGGCGCCGCCGCCGGGCTCCCCGGGCTGCGGAGCGGCGGCGGCGGAGCGCGCGGGTGCGGAACTGGCGGCGGACGGCGGGCGGCGGGCGGCGAGCGGGCGAGCGGGCGAGCGGGCGCCCGGCTCTGCACATGCTCACTCGCGCGGCCCGGCGACAGCGGCCGGCCGCCACCGGGTCCTAGAGGCGCCCGCGCGCGCCGCCCGCTGCCCGGGGGAGGGGTCGCGGCTTCACCCGCGGGGGGCCGCACCCTGCCCCGGCCCGGGAGACACGCACGCGGGGCGGGCCACGCGCCACTGCCAAGCACAGACGCTGCCACCCACTCTGGTGCACACACACACACACACACACACACACAGCCATAGACTTTCATCGAGCCTCACTGGCTCTCATGCACACACCATGGCGCTCACACCCCACACAGACACACAGACACACTGGGCACTGCCACGCCGAGGAGCACGCCGCACACTCACTCTGATGCAGACACACAGTGACAGACGCACACTGCCTGATACAAATACACACTGAATCACTGTTTCACAGACACACTGACCCCCACACTCACACATACACACTCTGTCTCTGGGCTCTGCCCCACTCACCCAGAAACACACTGGGCCACCGTGACAGGTGCACGCATACACACACAGCCGCACAGTTTGCAGCACCCTGATACAAATACACAGACACACACTGTGTCACCGTCCCATGCAGAGCTGGATACTGCCGATCACACCTTCAGGCACACACACTCAGAGGCACGCACGTGCTGGAACACACACACTCACACTATGTGGGACAGTCCTACACAGACAAATACACTGGCACCATCTCCCATGCTTGCACACTCAGGGCTCTGCTACCAGCTTAGTGCACCTCTCTACACGACACACAGCGACAGACCCACGCCTGGTATAGTCGCCCACGGAAGGAACACCACACACTGGATGGAGTCCACTAACAGACACACGCTTGTATAGAGGGGTATACTGGGCACTGACACACGCTCTCTCTCACACACACACACACAAGCACACACGCACACACCGAGGTGGACATTTGCTGAGCAGTCACAGGTCTACACACGATCCCCCTGATTAAATAAAGGCTGGATCCCAACCTAAGGATTTCCCCTCTGAGCAGCCCCGCCCCTGCTCCTCAGAAGCTCCCAAGTCAGGGTGTCCACTCTGCCCTGCCAGGTGCACCAGTGGGCCCTGTCCTCACCCAGGGCTGGCTGCTAAGATGCTCCCGGAGGCTGAGGACAGCAGAGGCGGCAGGAGCAGGTGGCAGTGGCTCTAACCGGGTCTTCCTGAAAGGGAGTTTATGCCTCCGACTCCCACTAGGGGCAGAGCTGCTCGGCCAGGCTCAGCGGAGCCGGCTTTCAACAGGTGCAGGGCGGCAGGGGGAGAATTCGCCTGGGGACCGAGCTGAGCCCCGCTTTATGCAGGTCACTTAAGTGGCGCCCAGAGGGGGAGGAGACTCGCAGAAGTTTGTCCAGCCTGTCGGACCACGTGCAGAATTAGAACAGAGTCCAAGCCCAGGAATGAAGGGTGAGTGCTCTGGAGCTCTGGGGGACCCCCTGAAGACACGGGCAGTGAGAGGAGAGCCCATGCTGCCTCAGCCTTCTAGCCTTCCAGAAAAGCCCCGCCACGTACATATCCTTTACATAATGTGAATATTTGTATTATTATTATTATTAATAGTTGCCCACTGTGTAGTTTTATGATGCATTTTGGTTTTCAAAGCCTTCTACATAATTTGAAGGGCTCAAAATGAAAATGTGGACTCCTTGTTCAAAACTTGCCAAGAATTTCAACAGATGAGAGGAGGACATTAAACTACGTGTAGGGCCTTTCTGAGCACAGGATGTTCGTGAAGCCAGCCCTGGCCCTCTTCTATGCGTTGTCCCACTTAAAACTCATGATAAGTCTATGGGTGCCTTCAAGTGCCAATCTGGCAGCTGAGACCGAAAGGCAGACAATCACCAAGGCTCATAGTCAGCATAGCCCAGGGGACCTCCAGCCGGGCTCCTCTGGGAGGCCATGCCCTGTCCTGCAGCTGCCGCTCAGGAGGAGTGGCCATCTTGAGCGGCAGTCCCTCGGGACAGAGAACTCAGCTGAGGAATTGATGTGGCTGCCAGCAGGGAAGGAGAGGTGCCTCAAGGAAAGAGAAGAAAAGGCTGCTGTCCCCAATGCCACAGTGCACCCGCTCTGCAACACCCCCCACGCCCAGGGAGGGTCACATGGCCTCTCTGTGGGAAGACACCTGCTGAGGCCAGGGAGAGATGTTGAGAAAGGAGGTGCATAAAGAACTAGGAAGTAGCTGAGAAGGGCTTGAGAAATGCATCTAGCGTGTCAAAATGGCCAGGAGTATTTCAGCACTGAGGCAAAGCCCTTCTCCCTAGCAGTGGTGATGGACAAGAGGGTATGAGGAAGGTGCCCAGACTGGGCCTGATGACAGTCACTCCCAACCACAGTGCAACTTCCTGCCCCACAGCTCTTCTCTCCACATGGCTGGGACCATTCAGTAGTTACCTGCACATCATATCCCAAAAGCAATTGGTCCCACAATGGTGCTGGCCTATGTCCAGTTACTGCTGAGTAATGCACTCCTCCCTGCCTCCGCTGCAAGTCTGGGACTAAGAATCAGACCAGTCTGATCTCACTTTAATCCCATCTCTGTGTGTTTGGCTCTTGACTCCATCTGCTCTTCTCTTTGCAGACCTCAATTATTGGATCCAAAGTATTTACATTGCCTCCTAACTTCATGCCATCTGCCGGCTTAGCCTTTCCTTTCCTCCCTCCTTCCCTCCCTTCCTCCCTGCCATCCTTTCATTTATTTACTGAGCAAGGCACCCATTGTGTGTTAGATTTTTGTGTTGAATATTGGAGACTCTTTGATAAAAGAATCGGTTCCCTCAAGGGGTTTCCGTTGCGAAGAACTGGACAAGAAAACAGACCCAAAGTGAAAACATATCACAAAGGCGGAACTTTGGGGCATCAGTCAGGATGCTTGCAGCCTTAAGCAACAAACACCAAAGTGAAAGTGGTGTCAACCGAAGGGTTTATGATCCCAGACAGCAAGCAGCCTGGAGGTGGGCAGTTCCCAGGTTAGGTGGTTCAGCAGCTCAATGATGCCAGGGTCTGGGGTGGCCTCGCTGCCATTCCCTGGACCTCCCCCTCCGGACTGCAAGATGGCTACTGCAGCACTGTTTATGACTTCCAAAAATGACAGTGCTCAAAGGCAAGAACGAAGGGGACATTTTCTCCCTGTGCGTTTCCCTTTTTATTGGGGAAGAAAAACTTTTCCAGATCCTCCTCCTGGCAGGTCCCATTGGCCAGAACTGGACTCCGCGTGCACCACTAAGGCAGTACCTGGCTAAGAGGAATGAGTTTGGCTAATTATGATTCATCCTCTGGGGAAAGGCCAGTCTTCTCTGAGCACATTAGCACTTAATCAAAATTGTTCCTTTGTTAGCAAAGAACAAGCAGGGCCATGGCTGCCGGGAAGGCAACTAGGTGTGTGTGCGTATACATACATGGTGCATTGAAAACCAAATGGCTCACAACATCAATTTGGGGGGATACAGAGGAAGCTTCATGAAGGAGATGACATGCACACTGGCTCTTGGAGGAGAAGTAGGCACCATCTGGGTCACTAGGTTCAGGGGCCATTCCAGACAAGGATGGGAGAGGCATTCTTTGCAAAGACAGGAAAGTGTGAAACAGGTAATGTGTTGCAGAAATTACCAGTAACTTAGTATAGCTGGTGCAGAGTCAGAGGTGCCTGGAGAAATAGGCTCGCCAGAGCCTGGCCACTGAGCCTCAATCAGATCATCGTCACCAGAGCACAAGGCAGGGCTGGCCCAAGCCTGAGCAATCACCATGAGGACCTCCCTTCAAACAGGGAGTCAAACAAATGATCCCTTAGTCATCACTAGGCTTTGGAAATAGTCATTCCACAGGTTATGAATTGTCAATCCCACATTTCTGTGTCGTGTTGAAAAAGGCAGCCTGAACAGTCATAAGAACAGGACGACAAGCCCAGGCGGGGCATGGGGTGGGGGATCCAAACTCAGCTCCATATCGCTCTGTCACCTTGAGCAAATCATACTCTCTCTGAGCCTCAACATCTTTATCTGCAAATTAGAGAAAATGCACCCATTACTGGGTACTCGTAAGGATCAAATACAATGCCTGTCAAATGCACACATGAAACAGAGTTTGCCACAGAATAAGCGCATGACACATTTTAGTAAATATTAAGTGAAGGGGTTTTTCCCAAGACTTTGCTAAAATCCGGAAATGCCACGCATGCAATGTCCTCCTGATCCACCAGGCCTGCGGCGCTTTCCCTCCCCACAAATGCCACCTCCCCGGAGAGATCTGCCCTGACATTCCAGCCGCCGCACACTCCCGCCTCGCCGTCCAGTTCCCAGTCTTAAAACGCATCTCCCCATCATCTCCTTGTGTATTTATTGGTTTGTTTTCTGTCTCCTCCTCCCCAAGCCTCACAGCCCCCAGAACTAGAATTTAAGCCCCGACACAGCCAGGGAATTTTCTATCTCATTCAGAACTGTATCCTTAGCACCAAGCTTAATTCCTGGCACATAGGCAAGCTCACTAAATATTTATTAAATAAATAATTGGTTTTTTAAAATGCGATGTGTCTAGCATGACATATTTGTAATGAACCCAAGCAGGTTCCCAATGGTCCCCACGTTTCTTCCTAAGAATTCAAGAGACTGCTCGCTCTTGCTCTGCTCACAGACTGGTCCCTGTTTGTACCCAGTCTGTGGGATTCTGTTTCCACGGGGGAGCCCCAGAGGAGAGTGTGGATGGCGCACTTCACCGCATCCCCCTGCCTGGGTCCTGGGGTGGGGTGAGGAATCAGGCATCCTGTCGGCACCCAGGGCCACCTGCATCTGGACATTCCCTTCCTTTGCCCCTGCAGCTTTTGGCTACCTCCCCACCAATACCCCAGCCCACAGGGTGACACAGGTGTGACCATCCCAGAGCAGCCTGGGAAGGTTGCCTTTCGCTCCTACGGAGCATTGCATCATCTGAGAAAGCATCATTCGGAGACCGAGAAAACCTTTGGCAACGTCTCAAAAGGGGAGATGCAGGCTTTTTTCTTTCTTTCTGTGCTTTTTTCCATAGTGCTGTGAATTATTTGATGCCCACTGGTGCAGCCAGGCCTGAGGCCGGGTTCAGCACCCTGCCGGGCTGTGTATTTACCTGCTTTCTCCTGTGAGTGCCGCAGCGACTTAAATATGTCTCCATAAAGATGCCAGTGACACAGATGGCAATTGTACCCCCTGCTGAGCCGCGCCTGCAGACACGCGGAGTAGGGGGTGGAAGGCAGGGAATCTGTATCTTTCTCCCTGGGAAGGGAGAAGCCTCCCTGGGCACTGGTCTGGTCTGGGAGCAGCTGGACATCCTAGGCATTGGCCATAGGTACCCAGAAAGCTTCAGGAATGCAGAAATGGCAGTGAGAGCACAGTGAGAAAATCTCAGTTCCTTTTCTGGGCAGACCTGAAACTTACCTCTCTGTAAAATGGGTAGGTTGTCTAGCTGTGATGGAAGGACTTTAAGGGAGTCAGGGGAATAAGATGAGAGTGCTTTAGAGCCAGTTCTGCTTTTATAATTAGCCAAATAACATTATTTCTCCCAGATGTAGTTTTTTTAGTCTGCAAAGTGGGGAAAGAGTTCCATTTCGGGTGCATAGTCCCTGGCACAGGGGACATATTCGGTAAATGACAGGTGGGATGATTCTTCCAGCTCTAACCAGCCCTGGTGTGGGGTTTGACATGGCAGGTGCTGGAATAAGGGTTGTTGGATTGGGGTTTATCACTGCCTAAGCCCTTCCCACTGTCATTACTAGCACGGAGGCAGCAGCTGGGCGAGTCTGAGGGACAGGAAGCACTGAAGGACCGCCGAGTGCAGAAGTCGGTGGCAGTAGATGTAGAGCCTCTGGGATGGCAAGGATGGCTGGGGTGGCAAGGAAGTCCTGGTGAAAGAGGATGGAAAAAGTGGCCCTTGCTCTCCTCCTCCTGCCTAGCCGGTGTGTACCAGCCAGCAAATGCAGTAAAGGAAGCTTCTCATTTTGTTCTCTTTTTATGAATTTCCCTGTAAGTCACTCATCGAAGGCCTTGAACTCACAAGCAGTCCTCTACATTCAGCTGCCGGAGCACCTCATTCTTACAATAGCATTGATAAGAGAAGAGATGGGTCCACTTTAATAAACTTCTCATTTTGGAATAATTTTAGATTTACAGACACGTTGGAAAGAGCACAGAGTTCTCATGTGTTCCTCACTAGTTTTTCCCATTGTTAATATCTTGCATTACTATAGTCTTTTCATCAGAATGAAGGCATGAGTTGATATTGGCACGTTGCCATTAACTAAACTTCAGACTTTATTTGGGTATCACCAGTTTTTCCACCAATGTCCTCTTTCCGTTCCCGGATCTGATCCCGGGTACCACTTTGCATTGCATGGTCCTGTCTCCCCAGTCTCTTCGGGTCTGCGATGGTTCCTCATTCCTTCCTTGCTTTTTGTGACCTCGACAGTCTTGTGTGGTACTGGCCAGAGAGAACATCCAGTGGGCTCATTTCAAACAACCAGACATCACAAACTAGAGGATTTTTTGAAACTGGCGGCATCCCGTAACCATTGATGCTGTCTTGGGGTGTGAGGCCTATTGGCCGAGCTCCAGTGAGGGACAGCTGGTTAATGTCCAGGGGAAAGGCAGGGAGCCGGAGAGGCTGCTGGGGGAGAAATTCTAACAGAATTGGAGCTGGCAGATTGCTGGTGGCTGAAATGAAATCCTGGAGAAAACATGATGTCAGGTTCCGAATGCACAGCTGACAGATGCCCAGAGGCACACCTGGTCTGCAGGGCCTGCTCATTCATTCCATGTTCCTCGTCATGCCAGGTGCCCCCGCAGCGGAGGAAGGGTCACCAGAGAGGAAGAGCTGCTCCTCCCTCCCTCCACCTCCAGCCCTGCCCCTTCACCCACATGGACAGATTCGTCCACGTAAGCATCTGGCCACCTCCCCCACGTACTTCAGCCTCGCAGAAAACAGCACACTGATGTCAGTGGGTGCAAGAAACACTCCGTAGCATCCCTTTCCCAATCCTTTGTTTAGAAATATTTTTAAGAAAGGGAATTTTCAGTCCTTTTTAATCCCATTCCCTGCTTTCTCCTTTTTAGGACTTTCTGTTGTGGCACCTAAAAGTCAGCTGCATTGCTCTTCTCTGCACCATCCTGGGTCCATGAAATGACAAACCAACCCTCTAAAGGAGAAGAGCACAAAGTAAAAAGTAGCCCAGATCCTCTGTGGCACGCCAGAGCTGCTATACCAGCAGAGGACCCCTTTTCTCTGAACACATGTCAGAAAAATAAGAACTATTTGTATAGGGGAAAAAATTCTGCTCGGTTAGGTCCTTTCATGTGGTTTCTTCCCTCCAAGTTGGGAGCCCACAGCATCTAGCATAGGATCAATGTCTTCCTAACAAATGCCTGCTGACCGAGAGACTGGAACACTTGGAAAGCCAGGCTTCCGTATTCTGAGTCTTCTACCTTGTGGAAGGATGGGTGTGCAAACCGGTGGACGAATGGGAGATGGACGAAGGGGCTGGGGGTGTCCAGATGGGCTTAGGGGTGATGGACAGAGCCCAGGGGTGCTATGCAGGTGAGTGGAAAGGCACGACTATGTAGGCTCTATGCTCCCTGAGAGCAGGGAACTTGTTTGTCTTCATGTGTACCACCGTTACCCCAGCACCTAGAAGAGGTCTGAGGTCTGGCATATAGCAGAGTCTCAATAAATATTAGTTGATTGAATTAATGACTATTCAGGTTGATAGCTAAGAAGGTAGAAGTGTGGATGGTGGGTGGACGATGAGGTAAATGGTAGAGTGGGTGAGACATGGATCAGTAGATTTGTGGGTGAATGGATGGATGAATGTTTGGGTGTTGCATTAATTTCCTGTTGCTGCATAAGAAATTACCACAATCTTAGTGACTTAAAACAACATGCATTTGTTGCTTCGTGGTCTCCGTACATCAGAATTCTGGGCATGCTTAGCTGGGCCTTCTGCTCAGGCTCTCCTCAGGCTGTAATCAAGGTGTCAGCAGGGCTGGGTTCTCACCTGAAGGCTCAACTGGGGAAGAATCACCTTCCAAGTTCTTTTGGATTTCGGCAGCATTCACTTCCTTGCAGCAGTATGACTGACAGCCCTGGTTTCTTCCCACCTGTTGGTTGAGGCTGCCTTCAGTTCTTCAGTTCCTAGAGGTCACCTACAGTTCCCTACGGCCTGTGGTTTGCTCCCTCAAGGTTGCAGGAGAATCTCTCACTCCAGTGGGCTAAGACAGAATCTTACATAGCGGAACAAAATCACAAGAGCACCTCCTACCACTTTTGCCTTACACTGTTGGTAAAAAAGCCGCCCAAGGCTTTTCTGCACTCAAGGGGGATGGGGATTCCATGAGGATGGGCTCACTGAGGGCCACTTTAGGCTGTGCATGACACAAGCTTTAGCGGTCCATACCAGGCTCTTGAAGAAATGCCTGACCTGATGCTGCCAGCCTCATAAAGGCCCCAAACCCACCTGTGCTTCCCGAGTTCAGCTCAAGACACTGGTGTTCCCTTTGTGCACCTTGGGTGTCTGCCTCACAGGAGGGGACAGAACATAGAGAGGGGTCACCAAACTCAAATGGGTGCAGGAGGAATGTCCCCACCCTTCAGCCTGCCTTGTCTTTGAGCTCCAAATAGCACTGAGCATCTAGACCTCCCAGAATGTTCTGGGCTCCTCAGTTGGATGTCCAGAGTGTGCCCTGAGCAGACCCTTCCTGATGCCCACAGTCTTCATCCCACCCGATCGGCCTGGCTCTACTCTGAATTCTGCCCAGAGTGTGTTCACGCGTCAGTGCGTCACAGGCCAAGTGCCCCCACCTTCGCTCCAATCCCCCCTCTCTGTCCTTTCCACCGCCCTGCAACCCGCCTCTCAGAGAAGACTGAACTTCCGAGTCTCTGGTTTTATGGAAAAGGCCACGGTGCGCAGAACCTTCCTCTGCCCGCATCTCAGAACTGTCTGTGCCTTCCGCCCTCCTGTGTCCACGCCTGTCTCGGGAAGAATCCTTCCCCTCCACTCCCTCCCCGGCTGGACCCCACCAGTCATCTCTTTCCAGCCACTTCTGTCTTTCTCTCTGCCTCCCTGCTCCTCCTTGAGTCCCCACCAGGGGGGAGCCTCACCCCCACCCTCATCCCCCACACCTGTCCAGGTCACCCTCTCAGCCCTCCCATCCCCCTCTCAGCATCCAGGTATGCTGGGGCTGCCTCCACCGCCCACCACCCTTGCTTTGTCTGTCTCAGTCTGCCTCTCACCAGCACCATTTGCCTGAAAGAGTCCCCCATCCGCAAATGTCAGCGACACCCTCCTGATGGCCAAATCCAGGGACTACTTCCCCATCCCCACCTGCCCCGCCCTCTGCTGGTTCCCTCCCTCTGCAGCCCCCGAGGCCCCAGCCTCCTGTGTTCCCCACCTCCTCTGTCTCTCTGATCTCCTGTCTCATCCACAGGCTCCTCTTCCCACTTGCCTCTTAAACAAAGATGTTCCTGAAAGTTCTGCCCCCAGGCCTCTTCTCTGCCTGTTCTCTGCTCTACCCTCTGCCCTCAGCCCCAGCTGTCTGCCCAGCACCTCCCCGTGGATGACCCGCCTGCAGCTGAGGACCACTTGTCCCCCACTGGGCCACCCATCTCCTCTCCAGTCTCCTGAGCTTCTCGTGCCCTGTGCTCCCTGCCCCAGTTAATGGTGCCACCATCCAGCCAAGACCTGAGCTGGAAACCCGGGTATCAGCCTCAGGACTGTTCCTCTCTCACCTACCCCATCGCATTGCTAAGCCTTGTCCATTCCCCATCCCTAAACCTTGTTTGAATGACTCTCGTCTGCTCTGGCCTGACCTGCTGGTGTCTGCACCAGGCCCTCCCGGCAGCGCCCCCCATCTGGCCCAGCACCGGCTGTTCTGGACAGCGTGCCTGCGACCCTGACACGTTCTCCTCACCACCCTTCTCGATGTTCCCACGGCCTGCAGAGGGGGCTCCAATTTTGGAGTCTGGCGTCCGAGGTCCTTCACTCCTGGCCCATTCTCCTTTGCTTCCCAGCTCCTGGAATTGCCATGTTCTTTGTCTTTCCCTCCAGTCAGCCTGTGTCAGCCCATCTCTGGAGTTTGCCTACTCTGTTCCCTCTGCCTGGAACACCCACTCCCTCTCCACACTTTGTCTCTGAGGCTGCCATCTTTCAGGGCCCAGGACAGATGCTGCCTCCTCCCCAAAGCCTTCCCAGATTCCACAGCTGAACCATAGCTTCCCCTTCTCCACCAGGTCCTGACAGCTTTGCACTTGGGATAACAGCCGGGATGGAGAAAAACAGGTTGAAAGCAAGGGGAAAGGGCTGTGTGTGTGTGTGTGTGTGTGTGTGTGTGTGGCACAGACCTGTTTAGATCTTTACTGCCCTAGAAAGAATTTATGCCTCCCATCTGTTCCCCTGCTGAGGACAGCAAGGTTGCCGGGACCTATGTGTTATTTTGTGTAACTAACCCTCCTCACAACCTCATGCAATGTGTACTGTTTTAGTCCCATTTTGCAGATGGGAAAACTGAGGCTCAGAGGAGTTGATCACACAACTAGAAAGTGGGGAAGCTGGGGTTGGAGCCCAGGTCTACTTAGCCTCAAGGCCACGGGCACACGGGGGCAGCTGCAGCTCCTTCATCAGAGAAGCCCTGGCCTCCTGCCCCCGTACAGTTGTCTTGCGGCCCCTACACACAGGCTTGTCCTCCACCTCCTCACAGATGAGGAAGGACATTCCATGGAGAGGGTGCTGCTGGGCTGTTACTAACAGAGGACTCGGCCAATGTCACTGCCAGTGCCCTGGGGACTGCGGAGGGAGGAAGAGCTGCTATTCTCTTTGAGGTCCTTGAGCTGGCCCAAGGAGAGGGGAGGGAGAGCAAGGGAAAGGAACTCCCAGCCCCGCTGCACCCAGCCAGCGCCAGCGCCCCGGGCGTGTTGGCTCACGGGCAGGAGAAGTCCATTCTGTAACAGGACTGCAGCGGGAAGGGAGGGCGAAGTTACTCGGATAAATACAGTGCCCCACCGTCTTCTGTCTGTTTCCGCCTGTTTCCTCTTATGTGTCCCCCCGCCCCGGCAGGAGCTGAGGGACGAGGTGTGAGAGGGAACAGAAATGCAGTGGACGAAGAACTCACCAGGCCCCGGACGCTCAGCAGACCCGGCGGACTCTGCCACTGGCCAATCACGTGCCTGCGTGTCCTCCAGCAAGTCCCCTCACCTCATGGAGCCTCATCTGAAACGCGGAGATCGTGAGAACTAAAGCAGAGAAGGCCTGTTGGGTCCTTAGCACCCTCGCACCTCATATGCATGACTTTACGTGTTTCTTTTTCTTCGGATAGTTTATCGCAATTCATGGTTATATTTTCACCGTGTCTGCCTCTGACACCAGCCTTGCTGCAGGCAGGGGCTGCTGCCTGCCCAGAGCCCAGGACACGTCCGCACGGGGCAGGGCTCCGGGAAGACACGCTCACTCTCCCTTCTCTGCCCACCCATCCCCTCCATCCCCGCCCGGGACCGTGTGCTGAGCTGGGCGCCCAGAGCCACTGGAAGTTCTTCTCCAGCGGGTGCAAGCCACGACATGGAGAAGCGAGTGGTGATGCGTCCTGACCTTCACCCCGGCCTGCCGTTGCCATGGCGACCAGTGGTGGGACACCTGGAGAAGGGCCTTTTTGTTTATGTATGAGTCTGACCCTTAGAATCTCAGGCTGAGTTTAGGGCAAAGCAGTGGGGCCACCTGCTCCCCTTCAGGGTCCCCAGGTGAAGAAGCAGTTTCAGCAACTGCCCACGCTCCTGTCCCCCTCCCAGCAAGCAAAGCCCTGGGCTGGGGGCCCAGCACACCTCCTGGGCCCTCACATCGGAGGACTGATGGGGCTCAGGTGTGCGTCAGGCTCTCCGACCAGCCTCCACCCCGTTCCCACCAAGCTGGGAAGAGCAGGGAAATGGGAAGTGACAGCAAGTGCCAGGAGTCACTAAGTCTCTGTCACCTCGATTTCCAGGCAGACCGAGCTGGCTCGGAGCAAATGCGGAGCAGAGGCACCCCTGCTCCTGCATTATCTGCCTGGGACAGCCGTGGCCTCGCCCCTGAGCCTTCCCTCCACCTCTGGGCCCCACCACCCCCACCGCAGATCAGGCTGCACAGCGCAACTCCCGGGACCCATCCTCCACCTGCGGTCAGGATCCTCTTTTATCTTTCAGGAAGGCAGGTCCGGGTCTGCCACACCTAAGCCACAGACACCTCTCCCGAGGACCCGCCTCTCAGAGCAAACAGCTCTTCATGGCTTTCTCAAGATAACCCTGAGAAGTTTGCCTGCAATTACATCCAACAATTGTGGGGTCAGACTCCCAGGAATAATTAATCACTCTGTCTGTATTCAATTTCTTTGTCTCCTTTTATTTTTACCAACAGACTGAGGGGGTTTCAGGCTACCGCCACTGTCTCCAAACAGTCCTGCTTTTTGAAACAATCTAGACCAGGGGTCCCCAACCTATGGTGAGTCGTATAATTATTTCATTATATATTACAATGTAATAATAATAGAAGTAAAGTGCACGACGAATGTACTGTGCTTGAGTCATCCTGAAACCATCCCCCCTCAGTCCGTGGAAAAATTATCTTCCATGAATACAACCCCTGGTGCAAAAAAGATTGGGGACCGCTGATGTCCAGACAATGCCCTGTTTGTTACATGACAGAATTTGGGAGGAATCTTTCCTGAGGGAAAAATGGAGAAAAGTAATTTCATCTCATATGCAGACATTTATAGCATCCGAAACGCAGGTCTGGCCCTGTGGCCCTTCAAGGCCCTGCAGGGTCAGGTACCAGCCCCTTAACCAGTCCCTTCTCGGACAGCCACTCTCACTGTCCATGTTCTGCCAGCCTTGCCTGAGGCTTCACCCTCAGTCCCTGGATTAAATTCTCTGCCTCCCCCAGACTGAGTTAGGTGCCCCCAATCCAACCACAGACACACATATGCACACACAGACATGCTAACACACATATGTGCAAGAGCATAAATACACATGTATACATATGTATCTGTATATGGGCACTGTACATAATCACACATAAAGAACACACATGTAAGGCTATATAGCACATCCACATGGATGCACGAGCACATGCACACACACAGATGCACTGTATGTGCATATGTACACATGCACATGTCCATGTGTGCATAAAGACGTACATGCACGCACATACACACGCAAGTGCTTTCGTGTGTGCGTGTTTGTTTTAATCATGGCGCTGACACACTGTACTTGCCAGAGAGTCTTTGGGTCCTCTGGTACCGGTCTGGCTCTCCTCAGCTCAACTGGCCCTCAGGGAGGCAACAGTCCTGGTACCGGATGCGGGGCCAGGCAGGAGGCTTGGCCCTGCCCTGCTGGGGGACCGTGGACAGGCCCCTGCCCCCTCTCCGAGTCTCAGTCTCCCACAAGGACAATGGGTGTGGCCTGGTTAGCGTGGGTCCTGCCGGCGTCTGGCCCACGTGGCCCAGGAGGGAGCAGGCCCTATGTCACTAGCGGGGGCAGCCGGAGACCGCTCTGTAATTCCCCAGCGCAGCCGGCACAGTCTCCCAGCCCAGCTTATTTACGATGCTTTTAGCTCCAAGCAGACCCATTTCCGAACTCCTCTCCGAGATATAAATTATCTTAAAGGGCTGATTTGTATTGCTGTGGTTGGACAATGCCTAACCAGAAAGCACTCCTGCCTTTCAACAGTTTCAAGCCAGGGAGAGCTATGGATTTTTTTTTTTTCACCCTAATCGAGCACTTCAAAAAGAGGGGTTGAAAACCTTCAATAGGTTTCATTTTTAGGGAAAGCAATTTTGACTTATTAGACACTATTGGCTTCAGAAATATGCTCACTAATGACTTCTATTTAAATATTTTGCTCCAGCTGAGACTTATTTTTTTAAATACTGTGTTAATGGATTCAACATCCCCTAAATGAGTATTTTCTCGCTGCAGCCTGTGAACGTTCTCGGCCGATCGGCTCACGTGCGCGAGAGGTCCCACACAGGCCGTGTTAAGAAGACCCCTGTCAGAATCACTTGCGGGATGACGGCGGCCCACCCAACCCCTCTTTTTTGTGTTTCCAGGGATCTAAGATTGGAAGCACAATCTTAGACAGGATCACTGGTTTCTCAAAACCTTTCCCTGGCTCCCCAATCCCTACAGGTTTAAATTCAAACCCTCCAGCCTTGCAAAGGCCCACGCTGCCCTCATCAGAAACCACAAAACCCACCACGTTCCCTCTTGAGCCCCAGGCAGGAAACAGTGGTGGTTGGTTGCCCAAACTCGCGGCTGTCTTCCTGAGTGTGGGACCAGCACAGGCTCACGGAATCCAGCATCTGGAAAGACCCACATCTGGTTCAACATCCTGCTGTTGCCATCTTGAAATTCTTAATAATTCTCACTTTGCACTGGGCCCTGCAGATTATGTAGCTGATCACGCCCAGGTCTGCCTGAGCCACGCTGTTTCCTCTACACAAAGCGTCAGCCCCAGCCCACCCCTGCCTGCCCCTTGTGCAGTGGCAAGCCGTGGGGAGGGATTCAGAGGGGAGGCAGGAGAGCCCTGAGGTTGAATAGCGCTGGGGCCAGAGTGTGACTCTCAGCTCCACCGCTTTTGAGCTGAGTGACTTTAGGCAAGCGACTTAGTCTTTCCAAGTCTTAGTCTTCCCATCTGAAAAATGGGATCACGTCGTTCCTACTTCCTAGGTTGTTGCAAAGAATAATTTACGGGTTATCACTGAGCACTTAGAAGAGTATCTGGCACAGAGTGACTGGTTAATGATGTTGGTCACTATTATTATTCCTTCTTGACTGCAATTGAATATTGATCCTTTTATGAAGAAGTCCCTCGCTGGCCTGACTTCTTTGCCTGAAGTTAGAGATCCCCTGGTTCATGCTCCTGTAGTCTTCTCTCCTGTCTGTATTAAAGTTCTGCCAGAATATCATGACTGTCTGTCAATAGTTTACAAACATTTTTGCTTGCAAGCGTCAGGCGCTCACTCAAGCTGGCTGTAGCAAAAAGATGAGCCGGTTATAAGAATAAGTGGTGTGTCACAGAAACCCGAGGGCAAGCACACCACTGGGTTTCCATAAGGCCCAGATATAAACTTGGGAAGCCTCTAGAAATACAGCAAGGGCTCAAACTCCCCCATTTACTTCTGCTTTTATCTGAGCATTGGCCTCATCACCCCACGCCCCCTGCAGATAAGCATCCTCCTCAACTCAGCTACCAGGTTGAGGAATGTCACCCCACAGCCTTCTAACTGCACCTTATGGTTTTAGCCAATGGAAAGTCGGACAGTTCCAGACTCAGTTGCCAGATTCTGCAGAATGAGGCCTGATTGGCCCCTCCAGACTCAGGTGCCCATTGGCAGAGCCCAAGCTGTGGGGTAACCTTACGCTTCAGACTAGCTCCGTGCCTCTGCACCTGTCTACCACACGTGTCTGTCATTCCCCAAAGGGCCATAAAGGACCTCCACAGCATCACACACTTCTCGTCTTCACCTGTACCTGTACCCAGCCCAGTGCCTGGAAGGTAAATTGCTGTTGAACAAAGGGAGGAATGGACGATGGAGAAGGGGCTTGCATTTCCAACCTGGAGCACCTGCGGTCTCCCAGCTGTTCTGTCCCTGCAGGAATTCAGTGAAGGAGCCTGTCCTAGAACCAAAAGCCTCCGAGGCAGCTGCTCATCTGCGGAGTGCCCACCCCTGTGCCCACACATTCAGGCTTTGCTCAGCCTGCCTCCCAAGCAGCTCCTGTTCACCTCTCCGGCTGGCGCCCCAAACACATCAGCACCCAGTCTTCCTGCGTATGCAGCGTGCAGCCTCAAAACTTAAGTTGATTTCTGCAGAAAGGAACCTGCTCCCTCAACAGAATCTATACTCTCAGAAATTATTAAAGGAGCAGAATTAAATTCACTGGGGTCAGAGGTCGAGGGATGCTGGAAACGAGGCAATCCCAACACAACCTTAGCTAATTGCCGCAGCACACACTGGAGGAGCAGAAACGCTCCTGAATTGTTCACTTGGGCGCTAACACCAAAGCAAATAACGAGAACCCGTTCCACGGCTGGTGGCCCCATGAGCTCGCGGCATGGTGGTGGTCAGGGAGTCTCAGCACCTAAGGTGTTTCTAGAACCAGCCCCTACTGACCCTTCCCGCCCCTCCCTAGCTCCTTTTCAGAGCAGGACAGGACCAGGTGAGGATGCAAAGGAAAGAAAAAGGTGTGCCTGGTCAGGATTCCTCAGACTAAGTAAAGCCCATACGCTGACTGCTGAATTTATAGCTGCCACAAAGGGCTCTGTGAGTCGGTTGGCTCCTGCCAGGAATCTAGCTTAATGCTCCTCCTCCTGAGCTCCCATCTTGAAGAACAGTATGAAAAGGGAATGCCTTCTCCTCTTTCCTGATTTCCATGTAGACGGCATTTCCAAAGCCCCCTTCTGGTCTCTTGTTTGCCCCTCCGTCCTCTCAGGACTGAGCGGCCACAGGACGGGAGCATCACCTCGCTCCACCCCTGCAGGGGGACGGCCTGCCCTGGTCCTGGTGGCAGAACTAAGTCAGTCCCTCTGCCTGGCTTGATGCAGTAATGAAAGGAAATTTGTTGTCCTCTATCTTTATTTCTTGTTTGTTCAACTTGTTCAAACCCCAAGTGGGGAACAGAGGTGCTGTTTATTGTCAGGGGTGCTCAGAAACTCCAATTTTCGCTGCATGGAGCAAAAGCCACAGCCACCAACCAAAGTTAATATGCCACTTGGCCTGAGGCACAACCTTCCTGCCCATACCAGAACTGTTAAAAGTCAACCACACCACTATAAAAGAAACTTACCCGGCTTAATCCAAGCTGCTAGAAACCACCAAGGTCAAAATGCCCTGCCCAGGGTCACAGCCACAGGTTCATGCTGCCCCCCAAAACCATTCCATGGTTTGGCTTCTTGAATTGCAGTTTTTTTTTATTCCCCAATGCACCCAATATTAGGTATCCATGAGGAAATCCCTAGTAAATGGTACCCCGCTGCCTCTTCCAGGTTTTAAATAAGTCGTAAAATAAGAAGTAAAGATAAAGGCAACATGTCAGGTTTATTAGTGCCAGAAACCAGGTGGAAAATGTGGCATTAGGGCTATTAGACAAGTGGCTTGACAGTGCTAATCCCCCACACCCGGCGGAGGTGTCCACGCCGTCTCAGGCTGCGCCAGACGAGGCAGGCTTCCTGCATGGAGGGGCCTCCCAAGTGAGACTTATGTCTTAGAGGAGCGGAGGAGAACTTTTGCCCTTTGGAGTCAG
The DNA here is from genome assembly GCA_963575035.1 of Avahi laniger. NCBI lineage: Eukaryota > Metazoa > Chordata > Mammalia > Primates > Indriidae > Avahi > Avahi laniger. The sequence goes on from CAUYSK010056551.1 coordinate 104,586, forward strand.
ACTTGACCCTAGGAAGGACAAAGCAGGGCACCCACAGTCATGCTTCCCAAGTTTACCATCAGAGGACTCAGTGTGGGAAAAGGCAAAGAGAAGCCATGTGTGCTCAGGGTAAATCCTTCAGTGGGAAAAGGGGTTCCTTTCTAACAATGAGCGACTCTGTTCGCCCCGTTACCCAGACCAGAAACTAGGGCACCGTTCTCTCCTCCTCCCTGTCCACCTTGCACATGTAAATAGTCACCAATTCCTGTTGATCCCAAATTTGCTTTCTAAATAGACTTCGAATCTGTCCATTTCTCCCCACCACCACTGCCGACACGCTGCTCCCAGTCACGTCTCTCCTTGGCAATGGCAGTAACCCCTACCTCGCCTTTTTGTTTTTATTCTTCCTCCTCCCCAGTCCCTTCTTCCCCTGTCAGAGTAGTCCTTTTAGAATGAATTCCGGTCATGTGGATTCCCTCTTAGAATCCTTCAGCTCCCTACATCCTGCCTTCATCTCCAATCTCATCTCTCCCTCGCTCCTCATTCTGTGCTTCAGTGATGCTGGCCATCTCTCTGTGCTGCCAGCACATCCTGGCCAATCATGCCCCAGGGCCTTGGCACATGCAGTTTGCACTGCCGTTTTTTTCTCCTGCTCCCTCTTTACTTTTCCACCTGGATAAATTTTAATAACCTTTTAAGTCACAAGATGTGGTTAGAGAAATATACAATGTTCATGGATAGGAGTTTTAATATCATAAAGATGCCCAGATCCAATAAACTTCCAATCAAAATTCCAAAGTGCTAAAATTTTAATGGCCTTTTTAAAAACGATTCTAAATTTGTATGTAGGAGTAAGTGCCTACAATAGCCAGGATGCTTCTGATCAAGAAGAGCTAAGAGGGGTGACTTATCCTACCAAACACCAGAACTTATTTTGATGCCAGGGTAATTTAGTCAGTTACGGAACTGGTGCAGGGACACACAGTTCCACTAACAGAGTCCAGAAAGAGAGTCATGCACAGACAATAGACTTCCATGTTAAGACAATAGAATAGTGAAGCATTTTTTGTTTTGTTTTGTTTTGTCTCTTGTTTTAAAATAAGCAGTGATGTTTCAATTGGATATCTATATAGGAAGACATACATCCTGATATCTATACTTCATACCATACTCAATAAGGAAAGTTACAGTTGGAAGAAGACATAATACACACAAGGATTAGTATCAATAACACATAAAGAACTATAATTGCAACTCAGAGTAGCCAAATAATTGATAATTAATCAATTAATTAATAATAAAATCGGGTCACACATGGAGTAAAGATGAAAGTGTCTTATGAACTGTATTAGTCTTCTCAGGCTACCATAATTGAATACCAAACACTGGATGCCTTAAACCATGGAAATTTATTTTCTCACTGTTGGGGGAGCTGGAAGTTCGAGATCAAGGTGTCAGCAGGGGTGGTGTCTGAAGGGCTCTCTTCCTGGCTTACAGATGGCTGTCATTTTGCTGTGTTTTATGTGGCCTAGTCTCTGTGTACTAGAATTCCTGGTGTCTCTTTCTCTTATTATAACAGCACTCATTCTGTTGAGTCAGGGCCCCACCCTTATGACCTTTGTGACCTCATTTAAATTTAATTATCTCCTTAAAGGCCCCATCTCCAAATACAGTCACACTGGGGGTCAGGGATTCAACATATGATTTGGAGGGGCAGGGGTCACAATTCAGTCTATTAACATGAACCAAGGATTGTGCTTAATCCAATTCTGTGTACCTAAAGTTGAAAAATAAAGTAAAAAGACCACATATTCAAAATATTTGAAAATAGGAACTAAACAGATGCTCACAATGAACACAAGTGTTCATAGCAGCATTATTCACAACAGACCAGAGGTGGAAACAACCTAAGTGTTCATCAGCAGATGAACGGGTAAACAAAATGTGTTCTCTATCCATACAGTGGGATATTATTCAGTCATAACAAGGAATTAAACTCCGATACTTGCTACAACATGGATGAACCTTGAAAATATTATGTTCAGTGAAAGAAGTAGTCACAAAAGGACAAATTTCGTATTGTTTCATTTACACAAAATATCAGGAACAGGAAAATTTATAGAAACAGAAAGTAGATTAGAGGCTACCGAAGTTTAGGGGAGGAGGGAATAGAGAGCTATAGTTTAACAGACACAGTTTCTGTCTGAGGTGATGAAAAATTTCTGGAAATAGACAGCAGTGATTATTACACAACATTGTGAATGTAATTGATGTCACTGAATTACATACTTAAAAATGATTAAAATGGCAAATTTTATGTTGTATATATTTTACCAGAATAATAAAATAAAATAAAAAGATCAGGGCAGGTCTCAGCCACGGGCTTCCATAGCACCTGCACATCTTCATAGTATTTATGTTGGTAGCTCCTTATTGTCTGATTTCATGCCTGGCTTACACATATTAGGTGCTCGATAAGTTGATAATCATTAAATAGCTGAATTAATAAACCAAAATTACATCAGTCTTCTGCTGCATCTAAACTTCTTGCAGGATGATTGACACAATTAAATATTTCTGGATTCAATGAATTAGCATAGAAATGCATGAACAAATCAATGAAGGGCAGGAGTCTTGTCTATTGCTGGGTTTATCACCACATTCTTTTTTCCTAGCGAAGTGCCTGATACTAGGTAGGGAGTCAGTGAATGAACATGTGAATGAATGAATGAATAAATGAATGAACGAATGAAAAGATGCAGAATGATGAGAGTCCTGTCCACCCAGAGATAACTTCAGAGTTTGGTCCACATGTTAAGAGCAAGTATGGAGGAAGGGAACATTAGATAGATTTCTATAAACATTGAAGGAACAGGAAGAGATGTGACACTGTATTTTAATGTGTCTTTAAACATCTGCCAGGTTGTCATGGGGAGGAGGAGACAGACATATTCCGGGGTCCCCAAGGAATCAGTAGAGGAAGCTTTAGTAAGGCAGATCAGGGCACAACTTAAAAATGTGCACCAACCACACGTTAACATACATTCAGTTACATTTCACGCCTCTCTGAAGCAAGCATGATTTCCCCACAATTTATACCTGAAAGATGAGGTGGCTTGCTCAAAGTCACAGCTGCCAGAGGATGAGCTAGGATGCAAACTCAGGACCAGCTGACTCCATTGCCTACAGTCTAGAGCTGACTAAAAAAGGTGTAGGCTGCCTTATAAGGTAGTGAGTTCCCCATCACTGGAGCTGGTCAAGCAGAGGCTTGGTTGATCACTCAGTTAAGAGAGAACACATAATGTAGCTGAAATGACAGACTGAACTGAAATCTCTGTGGTTCCCTGGCTGCACCCCTCTTACATTGAGTGTACCCAAACATCATAATGGCTTTTGAGACAATGGCTTTGGTCTAGTGAGCTAACTTAAACAAAATCTGCCTGTCCTCTAAGTCATACCTGCAGAGCTTGTAGACACACCTGACGTTAAGTGCAAGGATGGCGAATAGATTTTATTTTATGCTTTGATTTGATTCAATTAGTGGTGTCTATCCGGAGTGCTGCTTTACAAATAATTCTGAAACTTTGTTTAGCCTCCACGGGAAACGATGCTTTGATTGATTAGTGATGTCTGTCACGGGTGCGGCGACAGTAGCTGGCAGACATCACTACATATTTGCTATCCTTGCTCCAGTACACGCATTTTAACTTTGGAGAGTCCCATCGGATAATAGTGATAAAGCCACATTCATCTAAGAAAATACCAAAGTGCATCTTCTTAGAGCCAGAAAAAGGATTAATCTTCAGCACGGAGATTTGCAGCAGTCCGGATTCCAATTCCTAAACATTACTCAAGTTGCCTCTTTGTGGGCTTGTCCTTTAATTAGAAGGCTCTGCAAACACTTCAGAGCTGAGCAGTTTCCCGGCCATCCCAGCCCAGCGCCTGTCCTGCCAGCTCCCCAATCCACCCCCTCCCCGTCTCCCCAGAGCACCAGACTGGGTTTTGATCAAGCAAATTGAAATGTATGTTTCCCGCTGTGAAGTAAATAGCCATCCCCCAACCACATCTTTATCCCCGAAGCCAATTAGAGGCATGGCTGCCTTCCCAAGCAGACTGGGAGAGCATCTCTGGCTCATCCCTTCCTTGGATGTTTGGGGAATTCTGTCACCCCACATCCCAGCCTGTCTAGGCCTCCAGAAAATCTGGGACCCTTCCTTGGACGAGTGTCCTAAGGAAGTTTCTTCACCAGCCCTGCCTATCCAGTGTGCACACACCTCCCTATAGGTGCCTCGGTGGTTAAGAGTTCGGGGTTTGGAACCTGACAGACTTGGGTTCAAATCTTGATTCTGCCATGTACTTGCTGTGTTACTTTGGGCAAGTCACTTAAGCTCTCTGAGCTTTACTTTCCTCATTTTTAAAGTGGGAAGAATATTATAAACCTCATGATGCTTTATCCATTCCACTGTCACTCATGAATGTCCCTTGTATGCATCTGTCCCATGCCACTGCCACAGCTTGCATTCAAGCCTTATCTGCTCTTCCCTGGCTAAGATTTGTACCTGGTGAGGCAGAAGTTTTTATTTTTTTAAAGCCAGAGAAGCTGCTATTTGGATTTTTCAGTGTCTTCTCTGCCTGGGTAGGGACATTAAGTCATCTTGGAGTAGACTTTCTCTTTCCTGGGAACAATCCCTTGGTAACGGAATGGTTTTGGGCAGGGGACGACAGGAGCTCACTATCCTAGAAGAAAGGAATGAAGGGACCTTTTCTGAGGTTTGACCAGGGCTGCACCTCCCAATATTCCAGAGCTGGTGACTGGGAAGGAAGTTGGCAAAGTAGGAGCCTCTTGGGAAGAAAAGTTTCAAGAGTCCAACTTCTTCCTTGCTTCTGAGGTTCAGGGACAGAGTTTGAGGCGGTCCCGACTCAGGTCTGCTGGAAGCCCCAAGAGAACATACCTTGAGGGAAGGTAGTGAGCTGGGCTCAACTTTCGAGCCTGTGCTGTGGGTTTGACCGGCGTAGACGTGGCTCCTTCCCAAGTCCCTTTTCTCGGAGGATGTGCTCTGGGGAGGATATTGCAGCTGGAGAGTGCAAACTAAGGAGCTCATCCTCAGGAAAGGAAGAGGAATCCTCGAAGCCTGCTGAGAAGGCAGGTCTGCTCTGTTCACACATCAGCCATCAGCCAGGCACATGTGGCTATTTAAGATTAAAATTAAATTAATCAAAATGAAACAGACTTGAAACTTTAGTTCCTGAGTCACAACTAGCCACATTTCAAGGGTTCAATTGCCGCATGTGGTTAGTGGTTACATTAGACTGTACGGAATGATAGATTTCCATCACTGCAAAATGTCCTATTTGGACAGCGCTAATCCAGAAAAGGTTTCGCAGTGTAGGCACTACTGATGTTTGGGGTCTGATAATTCCTTGCACTGGGGGGCTGTCCTGCGCATTGCAGGATATTAGTAGCATCACTAGCCTTTACTCACTTGATGCCAGTAGTACTTTGACCTCAGTCGTGACAACCACAATATCTTTAGACATGGCCAAATGTCCCTTAGGAGTGGGGGACCAGGGTGCAAAATTACCCCCAGTTCAGAAACACTGAGTGAGACCATATAGACCACCGTGGGCATTGCTCAGGAGTGGACAAAATACAGCTAGGCTGGGTCAGTTTTCTTCAGGTCACGGGATAGTAGCAACAGAGAGCATGGCTGGCCTCATCCGGGTGAACCGAGCAAGTGTCCGGAACTCTTGGCCACTCGGAAGGCTGGAAATGGGGGGTGAGGAGGGCTGGTGAGGAGGTCAGAAGGAGCACCTGGTCCTGAAGTCACATTTGCATCCCTGCAGGGCCCCCCTCCCCCATCAGCTGCCCCACAATTAGCCCTACACCCTGGCTGCCAGAGTGATCATCGCAACAGATATATTCTTGCTGGTGTTTCCCATTGCTCCTAAGATAAAATCCAGACACCCTGGCCTAGCACCCAGGCCCCTTGCATCCTGGTTCCTCTGAACATTTTCAGGTTCACCAACATCTCTCTTTAATTTCCTTCAGGTCACACCGTTCCCTGCCCAGCCACACCCTTTCATGATTCTATGAGTTTGCATATGCTGTTCCCTATGCCTGAAATTCCCTCTCTTCTTGCTCTTCCCATTAAAATCTCACTCATCTTTTCTGGTTTAGGGGACCTCCAAGACCACCCACATGCTCATTGACTCACTAGAAGAACTCATGGCCCTCAGCATAGACTTGACCTCACAGCTATAGTTTATCACAGTTAAAGGGTACACAACAAGATCTGTAAGGGGAAAAGACATCAGACGGACGCTAGAAAAATCCATGCACAAGCTTCCTATGCTCTCCCTCCCAGGACACACTCAGGACGGACGCACTGAGCATGCTCTTTTCTCCAGCAGCAAAAACTGCAGCAACGTGTGTGTAATGTTTTTCTGCCTGGGAAAGCCTGTTTGAGATTTAGAGTTTAGGATTTTTACTGGGAGTTGGTCCCATAAGCACTCTTTACCTAGTGATTACCAAAATTTGACTCCCCTAAGGAAAACAGATGTTCTACATAAAATACATTGTGCAAACAGTCTAGGCACAATGAAGTTACTTTATCTGTTAGGGAATGTTTCAAAAGCCAAGTTCCTTGACTCCAGCCAAGGGCCAACCCTGCAAGCAAAGTCTTTGAAGGATAGCAGCTTCAGGCTTACCGTGCTAATTCTTTTCTGAGTTTTTCTTTTCTAAAATCAAAGGCCACATCCTTTGTGAAGCCTTTCTTGCCTCCACAGTAAAGCTGATTCGTGGCCTCTGGGTCCTGTAGTTTTCTGAGTCCCTGTGTCACTAGAGAAACTGTGAGGCCTTGCAATTGCCTGTGTGCTTTCTCCTCCAGGCAGTAAGCACCTGAAGGCAGGGACCAGCATTGTGTCTTGGTGCTCCCAGGGCCACCACCTCATGGGCAGGTCTGCCGGTCCACCAGACAGGAGAGCCAACGGCAGCCTGAGCCCACATTCCCCTCTCCCTGCCTCTTGCCCTGCTGCCAGCTGAGGAGACCATACTCTCCCCGGGTGGCTCTCTGGCTAAGAACATCAGGTGTAGAGTACTGATAGCCAAGCTGGCCATTCGGCAAAGCACCTTGAGGTGCCCGTGTGGGCCAGGTAAGGGACAGAGATCTCGCTAGGTAGAGAGTAATGCTCAGCATCGCCTTGAGAGAAGGGCACTAGTAAGATGCTGCTGGGGAGAGGTGAGGCAGTGTAGGGGCTGTTCTCGAAGTTCCAGATCCTAGTTGAAAAACCGGGTCCATAACCCACTCCCTGGACTTTGGAGTCCAGGTGGCCTAGGTTGGAATTCCAGCTTCACCATTTTCTGAGAGATCTGGCAAGTGCCTTAGGTTCCCTGAGCCTCAGTTGCCTCATCTGTAACTTGGGAATAATACCTCCTTCATGAGGCTATTGTGAAGATCAGCTGAAATACGTCATATAGAGCATCTAGCGTAGTGGCTGCACAGGAGGTGGCTCTGACTGCCATTGTCACTGAATGATATTGTTGGAATGTGGGACTTGATTTGCCCCGTGCCCTTGAGCGATGAGCAGAGAACAGCCCTCCCCTGGGTGTCAGGCCCTGTCCGGCTTGGCCCGTCCTTCGGGCAGTGGCTCCAGCTGCCACAGGAGTGTTTGGGATGGACCCCACGGCTCACCACATTCCACAGGCTGCTTTGATCAGTGTGGGTCACCCTGGGAAAACATTTGCCATCTCTTGTCAAATGAGACACAGTTCCAGAGACTTTGGGAGTAACCATGGCAACTGATTTCTGAGCAGGATTACTGTTACTTTATCAGAAAGTTCTCTTTTCCTCCAGCTTTCTTGGATGCTCCAAAGTTCACTGAATTTTTAAGTGGGGTTTTATTATATCTTGAAGCTAAATCTTTTTGCAGTAGAAACCCTTCCCCAAATCAGTAATGAAAGCCTGCAGGAAAGAGTCTGGAAGTCTGTTCCAAAGACAACGTTTTCCCCCAAGTTGCCCATAACCGCTGTCTGCTTTTACGCTTCGTGAACATAATCGGGGTGGTCAATGTCCTCTTGCTGTGAATGACCAGTTTGCTCTCTCAGATCCCCTCCCAGCTGCTCCACCCATGCAGCCCAGGAGGAGCAGACATCATGGGCTCTTCCGAGCAGGGACCTGCCAGATTCAGTTCTGCAGCTGAGCTCCTGGGGCAACACACGGAGGTAAATGGTGAGTAGCTCAAGCCCGTCCCAGGTCCCCAAGGATGAGGCTGTAGGTGAGACCTTCTACCCGCTGGAGGCCCTATTTTCTTACTGTAAAGAGACTAATGACACTGAGTCCAGCACACCGTCCTGCAGTCCAAGCTCTCTATAACCGAATGAACGAACAGTTTAATTAGTTCCTTGCTGTGTCTCTTGCACGTTTCAAATAGAGAAATGATTATGGAAGTTCATTACAAGCTGCGAAGTGCTCCTACGTGCACAGGAGCATTGCTAGCGTCGTTGCGGTTAATAATGAGAACACCACCAGCAGCTTGCCCACCCTGCTGGCAGAATTACCTCCTGCAAAGCCCGCTCAGCTCCGGCCAGCCTCCTCACACCCTGCCTCGGTAACCCGCACTCCGCGCAGAGGGCAGCCCAGATCCTGGCCCTGATCGTTGGCACCCCACGGCCTGCTTCCGCCCTGTCTTCCTGGTGTCCTTCCATCTCTGGCCTGTCAGGGTTCAGCCTTCACGGGAGGACAAGGAAGTGAAGGTCAATGCCAGAGCCAAGATGTTGGGACTGTGGTTTGTCCGACTCCATCCTGTTGCTATCGAGAGAGAAAGACGATCCTAGGAGTCTCTCCGTAAATTAACCCATCCTCAGAAACATGGCCGTACTGGCGCCTGAGCCCCTCAAGTTTAGGGCCTCCCCAGAGGATATTCATTTCCCAGCTGCTTTGTGGTGAATGAGCCCTTGGACAGCTGAGGAGAGAAAGGAGGCATCTGAGCTCAGATGGGAGGCCCGGCCTGTCCCCAGCATGGAAGCTGGGTGCTGTGGGGAGTCGCCACACGCAGCTCCACAGGCTGCTCACCCCGGGTGGCTCTGGGCCGTTTCCAGCAAACCGCGGAGACAGCGGCATTCAATCGGTGTTGCTGTGCTCCACAGCTATTCAGGGGTTCACCCTGCCCCGAGCAGCAAGGAGCCAGCTCCTGTCCCCGGCCAGTGTCCCCCACACATGCCCCACCCTGCCAGGCCTGGTGACTCCTCAGACCCCATCCTGAGTGCTGGGGGTTCTGGGTCCCTCCTCTGGCTCTCTCCTGTCTGGAAAGCTCTTGCCAAGCTCCCAGCCCAGTCTTAGAGGAGGCTTGGAGAGGGCGGCCGTGGTAAAGGTCGGAGCACCTTGGGAAACAGGAAGGTGCTGAAGGGCTCTGGGGAAGGCCGGGGGGTGGGTGAGGTCACTGGGGGTCAATGTCCAGCCAGAAGAGAGCCTGGGCCGGGAACCTGAGGGCCACTACTTTGAAAGCGGCACCTTCTCTGTGCTGACTCAACAAGGACAGGCTATTTATGTGCACACCCTCGATGCCCAGGCCGGGCAACACTCACTCCGTCCATGAGTGACACTCTCTTGGTCAGCACACTTGCCAGGTGGCTCTGGTGAGGTCGTCTTCTGCCCTGTTATCCTACTGGGTTTAGTGCCTGAAATTAACTGGTCAATACTGCACACTGCTGAAAGGTCAGGCCTCCTGCACCCCGTGGCAGGGAAGATCTCAGCACCGGGTGACTTTGACCCAGGAAGAGAGCGTGCAGCCATTTAACACTTTAAAGCTGGCCTGGGAAGACCTTGGGGTGGACTGTCTAAGATTCCTCTCTTTCTCAGCCACCTGTGACAAATGCCACCAATTCCTGCTTATTCTACTGCAAGAACAGTCCTTGTGTCATCAGCCCACGCCCTGCCTCAGCCCTGGGCACATGACGCCCGCCCAGACGACTGCTCAGCCCCCTGCTTCCTGGCCTCCCTGGTCCTCCATCCAGCCCTTCACACTAGCCCCATGAACCTGCCTAAAGTATATGTTATTATTATTAAGTTATGTGAGCATTTACCGAGGAATTAATATACACCAAGCCCAGCACCAAGCACTTTTTATGTATTAAATTCACTCATTCTCAAAATGACAAGGCTGCTGCTATCATCTCTGCTATGGTCTGAATGTGTCCCCCAAAACTCATGTGTTGGAAACTCAATCCCCACTGCAACAGGGCCAGGGAGTGCGGTCTTTCAAGAGGTGTTTAGGTGATGAGGGGTCCCCCCTCATGAATGGGTTAAGGCCGCTATGAAAGGGTTGGCGGGAATGGGTTTGCCCTTCCGCCTTCTGCCATCTGAGGACACAGCGACAGGACCCACACCCGACTGTGGCAACTTGATCTTGGACTCCCCACCTCCAGAACCACAAAAGAATAAATTTCTGTTGCCCAGTCTCAAGTATTCTGTTATAGCAGCACAAAAGAGACTAAGACAATCTCCATTTTATAGATGGGGAAACCGAGGCTCAGAGCAGTTGAGCAAATTGTCTAAGGTCCCAGCTACCAAAGTAGCAGATCTGGGGTTCCAACTCAGAGCTGTCTGACTCGCAGCCCTTGCTCCTGACCTCTGCACTGCATGGAGCTGCCCTCCTGCCAGAGATCAGCCAGGCCTGGCTCCCTCGGGGCTCAGACACGGAGAGAGCTTATGGGACCACGAGGCAGAGGCTGTCACCATGAAAAAAGATGGGACGTTTGCCTGGCTGGGCAGCTGGAGGGGGACCCACCGCCTCACCGAGGACTTGGGGGGAGGAGTCAGGAAGGGAATTTGGTGCAGAGGGAACAGCATGTTGGGAGATTGGTAGGCTGGGTGAAACCGAGAGTTACGGCCTGGGTGGCAGAAGAAGTAACGGTGATGAAGTCGGGACAACCGGGGTGACTAATGAGCATCTCACACTTGATCTGTCCTGAGTATGCGCTGCCCCCACGCCAGCCCCTGCCACGGCCTTTCTTGTCTCGGCACCCGGCAGCTCCATTTTCCAGATGCTCAGACCATGAATCTTCAGCCTTGACCCCTCTCTTTTCTCTCATGTCCCCTATCCGGCCATTGGTCAATTCACTCGACTCTCCTTTCCAGCTACATCCAGAATCGGATCACCTCTCACCGCCCACCCTGCCCACACCTGGGCCAAGCCGAGCCCCCGTGACCTTGCCCCTGGATGGTTGCCGCAGCCTCCAGACTTGTCCTCGCCCCTGCAGTCTGTTTTTCACGGTGCCCAGAGTGACCCTTTTTAAAAGTAAATCTGATCATGCCACTTTCCTGCTCAAACCCCCTGAGGCCCCTGAGGCCCCCATCAGCGTGAGTCACAGTAAAAGCCTGACGGTGACCAGCAGGCCCACCCGGAGGCTCTGAGCTCTCCCTCGAGAGTCTCTGCTCTCTCCCCTCTGCCACACCGGCCACCGTCTGCTCCTGGGAACTCTGGAATGTTCTTCCTCAAGTCCCCACACTATTGTTCCTCTTGCCTGGGAGCCATGAGATTCTCCTTCTTACTTCCTTCCAGGGGCGTCCACTCACGTCACCTCCCCACTGAGGCTTCTCGGGCCATCCTCTCTAAAATGTCAACCTCCCCCCTTACAGTATTTCACACCCCTCTTCCCTGGCTGATTTTTTGTCTTTTTAGCGCTATTACCTACCGCGATTGAACGTACTGGATACCTGACTGACTGAATTGTCTGCTTCCACCACTGAAAGGTAAACTGCATGAGAATACGGATATTTTATTTTATTTTATTTTATTTTCTCACTTGGGGCTGATAGACAGGGAGACAAAGAAATAAGTTTGTGGCCAGGAATTCCGAGGCCTGTGACATTCCCAAGGGGAGCCGTTCTGGGGAGTGATGAGGCCGAGGAGGGAAGGAGTACTTGGAGTAGGATGGATCTGGGAACAGAGAGCCCACGCCATTTGATGTTTCATCCCGCCAGACACTGCGGTCCGGAGGAGAGAAGGGGGCTTGGGACCACAGCCACCTGGGGAAGCTACGGCACTGAGCAGATCAGGGATGGGGAGGGGGTACCTTGGCAGCAATCTGACCTCAGAGCAGAGGGCCATCGGTCTGGAGGCCACACTGTGGTCAGGTCAGCTCCGATGATAATTCATGCCTTTTCTGAAACACTCAGAGGTGCTTTGTCACCTTCATGGCAAAGTCTACACTCCCCATGGCAACAGAAGCCCCTCAGCATTTGGCTTTGTCCCGCCTCTGCAGCCTCAGCCCTTAAAATGTGGATTTTGAAGTGAACAGAGACTTTGGAATCCAAGGGTCTGGGTCAGGGCCCTGGTTCTGCTGCCGACTCACCTCTCTGAGCCTTGGTTTCCTCATTGCAAAATAGGGATGAAAATGTCTAATTCGTAAGGTTCCTGTAGGAATTGGATTGCAAGAGGTGCCAAAAGCAAACTGCGTAGCAGAATATGCAACCTGCACACAGTGCTGGGCAAATGGGAGCTGCGGCTTCCACCACTCACCTCCCCAAGTCTCACTGCCTTCGTCTGCAAGCTGGGTCTGGCGATGCTGAGCACGGGCTTGTCATAGGATTCAGCAAGAGCAGGCTGATGAAAGTGTTTGCAAACAAGTCTGGAACAATGAGAGTTACACTGTGCAACACTAATCCACCCACGCTTCCCTGAACAGACTTTCTCCTTTCATGCCCCTGAGCCTTTGGTCAGGCCGTCTCTCTGCCTGGAAGTCCTCCCTCCCCGGGTCACTCTGCCTGGCCTGGCCTCGCTCAAGGCCCACCTCTGCTCTTACCCTCTCCAAGAAGCCATCCCTTCAAGAGCAGCCCCTGAAAGCCCTGCCCTCTGCTCAGTGTGCTTAGCACCAGAGCTAGTCCTTAGGCTATTAGCCTGCCTCTGTTTCCCCATTAGACTGTGAGCTCTTGTGGGGCACACAGGGGGCTTCCCATACTGTGGGGGTCTGCAGCTCCCTACCCAAAGCTGCACCACAGCAGCACTTGATAAATGTCGACTTTACTGGATTAGAGTAAAAGAATCGAGGGGAGCAGCCACCTCTCCCGCAACTCCTCTTCCAATCACACATCTAACTGCTTCTCTAGGATAGGAATTGATTGAATCAAGGGCCATTTTCCTAGAAAAACAGAAGCCAATTTGTAATTTTAAAAATAATTGTGGTTCTGTGTTATGTCCCACTTGGGGGAAGAGAGGGGACTCAGATAAATAAACTCACAGCAAGCAGGCAGAGGTGTCACCGTTGCTCTTAATAAAGAATGCACTTCATCTCTCAAGATCACTTGCAAAGTGCCCTCCCACCAGCTGAGATGCCTCCAAATGCTTAAACACCCGACCCGCCCTGCATGGGGTTCAGAGTGGAGCCACAGGCCCCACGGCCCCACGTCAAGTCCGGGCTGCCTGCACTCTGGTCAGGGTGGTGTCTGCCCAGTCTCCAGCGACTCCAGGCACTGCAGGCCAGCAGCCAGTGTCCGTCCCTCCCTCATGGCCTGACCTCTACAGGCCTCTGTGTCCCTCCAGCCCGGACCATTGCATCGGCCACCTTGCCAGTCTCCCTGCCTCCCTGTGGCCCCCTCCAATCCTTCCTTCATGCTAACTGGCTTGGGGATCTTTCTGGAACACACATGTGAACACATGGAAAGCTCTTTCTCTTCCTTTAAAGCCTACCCTGAATGCTGCTGCATTAGCAAGGCATTTCTCTGCCTTTCTGAAGCAAAGGCTACTCCCTTAACTCATCTTTTCAACACTCGCCACACGGCATACGTGTGTCTGGACAGGTCTAACCTCCCGGCCACAAGCCCCTAAAGAACTTGGACCATGTCAGAGGAATTCTCTGCATTTCTGGAGCCAGCAGAGGTGGGAGGATGAGGGAAGGAAGGAGCCTCCCTGCTCCGCATCTTGATATGGCTGAAGTTTCCCGTGAATGCTCGTCTGCCACTCAGGGGTCCCCTGCAATCCCCGGGCTTGGAGGTGCCAGGGGTGCTAAGAAGGGTTGGCAGTTCCGGCCAAGCAGACAGAGTTTAGAGAAAGATCCTGTCCTAGGGAGAGGTCTGGAGAGTAAACTGGGAAACTGGATGTGCCTAGCGAGGGCTGGGAGAGGCAGAGGCTGCTCGCACACGTGGTGGCCTGGGGCTGGCCCTGAAGAGAGGGCTGAGACAGGTTGGCCTTTCAGAATCTCCTAGCGAAGTGTCAGAGTCTGGCAGGACAGCGCTCCTAACCTGCCAGGCTGTGCGCTCCTGAGGGCAGGGACAATCTGCTCGCTCTCTGTCCCCACCGTCTCCTGACACAGAGCTGAGCATGAAGCATATTTGCACAGAGCTAAAGGGAGGCTGCCTTGCCTGCGAGGGCTGGCGCAGAGGGCAGAGAGGCTGCAGGGCAGAGGTGGTGGGGTCCCGGAGCCACAGAGTCAGAGCGGGCAGGGGCTGGCACACATGCCAGGAACCCCACGAGCCCAGCCTTCTGCACCCCATCCCACCTCTCCAACCCTTAACGATCCCTATGCTCTGCTCTGGTTAGTTTGAGCTGCCATCCTCCGCCTCACAGGGACTTAGAGGCCCTTTTGGAGCAGGTGACCTGACACCCAGCGTGCCTACAGGAGGCACAGAGCAGTGACTCTGGTGTCCCATCTGGGGCCTGACTTTGCCCAGCTCCGGCTGGAGGCAGCCAGGCCGGTCTGTGGGTTCCCAGCAGTGGGTTTTCAGAGCGTGTCGTTGATAAGTAGTGGCACCAAATTCTGAGCAGTGATTATCTCCAGCTGATGGGCTTTCAGGAGAGTTTAACTGTCTCCCTAAACTGGCAATATATCCAAGATATTTTAATTACCAGAAAATGCAACAACAAACGCTATCTGTGCGTGTAAAGGGAAATATCACGAGAGTGCTGCCAAGCTGATGTGGGGGCCGCACGGTTGTTAGAAAAGGCTTAGGAGATGAAGAGGAGTCTGGAAGGCTGGTGCGAGGCAGGAGCAGGGGAAGCGCCCGTGCTCCTAGGCTGGTGGGTGGTCTAGGTGGGAGGGCAGGACCCACTCGGGTGCAGCGGAGGACACGGCTGTCACAGAAGGGTGGCGCCCCTGTGAAGAGCCCTGACTGCTGGGGGAGAGACACAGAACCTGGTCTTGTGGGGGAGCTGGGAGCTCCAGGCCAGTGCTGTGCCTCGATGGACCAACTGCTCTGGCTGCGGTGACCAATGGGAAGATGGCTGTCACGGCCTGGGGGAGGTGGCAGGGGCTGGAGGAGACAGACAAGACAGGCAGTGCAGGATTCTGTGGGGCAAATGTCCTGAGCCTGAGAGGGAAGTCCCATTTGAAGGGCTGGAATGCTCGAAACGCAAAAGTGGAGGGGTACAAGCAGGGTGAC
>CAUYSK010056554.1:0-93393 GCA_963575035.1 Avahi laniger
GGGGGGAGGAGGGAGGAGGGGACGGGTATATGTGTACACAAAGAGTGCAATGTGCACCACGCAATGGGATGGACATATTTGAAACCTGGACTGAGGGGGGGAGGGAGGGCAAGGGCAACACACGTAACCTAAACATCTGTACCCTCATATTATGCTGAAATAAAGAAAAGAAAAAAAAAAATTAACATTTTGCCACAAAAAAAAAAAAAAAAGTTTTGGTAACTGTAATCATGAATCTGAAAACCACTCCCCTAAGGTAGTGACCTACATGTACAATTACAATAACACTTACCATATGTATTATAATTATGGACTTATTGGTGTCTCTGGACTGTGAGTACTTACATGATATTCATCATAATGTCCTCAGCATCCAGCACAATAAATACTCAGGTAAAGGAAATAGCAGGAAAATGTTTAACATTTTATTTGTACCAAGGATATTAGTCTATTTCTTTTACCAAGTGGTTCTTACTCTGAGTTCTGTAGACTCATAGGCAGGTCCACACAAGAGCTTTAAAAGGCTCAAAAATAGCCTAAAATTTCACACAAAATTTTTATGTCCAATATATATCTACTTTTTTTTGGTCTGAGGAGAGAATCTACAGCATTTTCAAAGAAGTCATAGCCCTCAAAGATTAATGATCACACTGCAGGAACTATGTCATTCACTATGGACTCATTTAGTATTTCCAGAATAATTGAGATATGTAAGACCTTGACAATGGAGCTTCAAAAATGCATGAGATGCAGTTCATCCCTTCAAAGAACTCATTCACAGTTAGGCTGGCCCCATACAGCAGGCAAATAAAAACTGCTGGTGGTAAAGCCTACAATAAACATATGTAGTTATATGAGACCATGTAGGATACAGCCTGGTGCCGGAAAAGGCTATCCAGAGTAAGTGATGTTCAAGTCAGGCCTTAAAGAATAAACGATTTATGAAGCAGCAAATGAAAGAGATAGGAAAGATATTCTAACTATCCAAATTAGAGTCAAAAGTAAGCAAAAGCAAGAACAAAAACTGCTAAGTGTGCACAGACACACATATCTGTGCAATGCAGATGAACACATGTGCCCACAATTCTTTCTTTTTTCCATTCCTAATAGCATGTAACCTAGTGCTAGCCACACTACAGTTACTGTTTCAAACTTGGGAGGCTGTGGAATATGGATGATAAATCATGCCATGGCATAATAACAAATTCAGGTCATCGGAAATAGTTTCAAACGTAAGGAAAACATAAAAACTTCTTTTACTCCTCTAAACTGGTTGAAATTAGGAGATGGGCATGGTTTATTTGCAGCCTGTTCCTACTAATGACAAGGAAGAGCTACGTGGTTAGGAAGGCAGGAGGGTATCAAGAAGGATGAAGGCTAAATTGGTCCCCTAAGCTTGGTTCATGTGTATCCTGCTGTGCACAGGGCGACCAGCAGCTCATCTGGTGCCTTTGGGCAGGTTAGATTTGGGTGCCCCTTCCTGAGTATATTCAGTCTCCTGCCAGGGCACATAGCTTGGTGAGTAAAATGTGAGCTGGAATCCAGCCCCCACTCACCTCCCAGCTGAGTGCTTTGAATTCTCCAGCCCTAAAGATGCAAGAAAGACAGTACAAATGGCATATTTTACTGAATTTCAGAATATGGTGAGCTGATCTGTGTTGAGCTGACCTTGGAATGGTAAATAGCTAGAGGAGATCCCCAAAACCTTTTCTCTTGTCTTAGGTAAAGTGCGTGTACAAAGCAGTGAGCAGCAGCGGCTGCTTAAGCTCCAGAAACACATCTGTCTACTGTGAGTCTTTAAATCTTGCGACAGTCTGACAGGCACAATATACTGTGATGGGAATAAAGAGCTAAACTTGGCACATGTTAGGATACGAGGCTTCAAAGAATGGTGATTCTAAAGGAAAAACACAATCATTTGGTTTGTCTACCAGTTAGAAGGAAAATTTCAGGGTTAATAGCAGACTATGGATTTCCAATCAGAACAGCATTATATTGAACGAAAAATGGTGCTAGCTATACTCGTAATGTAATACTGTGGGGTTTTTTTCAAAGCATTTCAACTATCTGCTCCTCTGATGAGTCTCAGTAAGTACCGAGAACACTAAAGCAGACTGACTTCGACTAGTCCAACATATAAAATACAAATACACTGAATATATAATATATTTCATTCATATAAATAGGTAAAATCAAATTTAAAAAGTTATCTTGTGATCCAACACCAGACAACTAAATAAGAAGAATATCAGTCTCTTAAAAATATTCCCCTGTCCGGTTTTATGTAGGTCTTTCCATTTTTTTGTGGTGGAAATTCTGAACCTCAGGGAAGACGGTACTCTAACACCAGCCCATGATACTGTCTCCAGAAGTCAGCTGTAAACTTCCCCTACTTCCTCGAAGGACATAGGAAGCCTTCAGGGTATTCTCTATAATCCCAAAGTTAACATAGATCATGTATTCTGTCTTCTATTTGTCTACAAGACTCAAAGTTCCCAGCTTAGAGAAAGGGAAGAAGACATAGATCAGTATATGTTAAAATTAAAATAAAATGAGGTATGTGAGTTTGGTGTCCCCAGACAGACTATAAACTCCTGGAATGTAGTGTCTTGTACCTGTGCCCAAACAATAAGTGTTCTATTAGTATTTGCTGAATGACCATCTTGGAAGTAGAGAGGAAAAGCCCTGGAGAGTATGATGACTCGTGTAGGTTCTAAAAAAATTCTTTCGGCCCTCCTAGAAGAAGACATTCACATTTTTCCTGTGTTAAGTTTAATCCATATTTTTCATGATGATTTCTTTTTCTATTTTTAAATGTGTCTTAAGTGATTTGGGGTAAACATCTGAACGCTTGTTTTCAAGCAGTCCTTAACTTAGGGTTGCACATTGTATCCACTGCATCTCTTGGCCCTTCCCCAGTGGGTGGGCAACATTCTCTACCTAATAAATGCCGAACGAATGACTGTAGCAAAGTCGTGCTCTAGAGAGCAAACCAGATCCTAATGAATGGAATGTTATATCTTGGTTTTCAACATTGGAGGGTCATTAAGAAAGCACATTTTTTCCACAACTGTGAGGCAATCCACCTCGTTTACTCCTGGGTTTATGCTTACTTCAACACATGTATTTCCTTTGACTCATAAAGGCATTGTTGTTTGTGCAGTATCCTTGGCACACATAGCAAATCACTTATCACAAAATCAAAAAACCCAGAGACACAAGATCAAGCACACTAGATCCCACTGCCTCGGTTTCTGAATGTCTTTATTCCATTTTCTCATTTCTTTTTTGTTTTTCCTCTCATTTTCTTTCTACTTTTCAATCTCAGTAGGTGAGCTGTTGGCAGCATTCTGAAATAAGTAGAAATCCTTTCAGATTCTCTGATACTCTGTGGGAGACACAAGAGAACTGTTTTGCTGGATGCAACCCGCACTTAATTGCTGCCAAATTTGGAAGCACAGACATGGCCTTGATCATCCATAGGCATAGGTGATGGATAGCTACTCCAGCAGTCTGCTAAGCCATCCATCTCTGTAGGAAAACGACAGTGATAGCTGCAGAGAGTAGAGCTGACATCAGCAGAAATGACCACAAGAGTCAGATGAAAAGGCAGCAGAGGAGGGGAATCGGTCTTTAGTCTATTCTCTGAGGCCCTTTGTGAACAAGGGCAGTTCTAGTCACTTTGGTCCAGACACTGCAGATCTTTCAGTGCAAAGAAAATGGCATATCTTTAGGTACGGGCAGTCATCAAAGTTTAGCAGAACCGGTAGGTCAAGAATACTTTTCATCTAACTTTCCTTGCATTCTGAAAGATGGAAACTTAAACCGATATAAACTATATACACACCAATCCATCAGACACTTGAGTCTGTGTTATGGATTGGAACATTATTACTGAATAAAACTTCCACTGTGTCTAAGTGGCAAAGCCAATGAAAGTGACACAGCGCTTACCTTCTGGAACATTCAACCTTGATATAATTTTGCTTTGAACGTAACATTAAAGTAAAAATGTGGGTAACAGTCCCAGGTAATTTATGTACTTTATAAAAGGGTTGCTTTGTTGACAATAGATTATCATAAAAATGTAATTTTATGATGAGTATAATTCTATATGAGGGTGATAGTTTTAAGCAAATAGGATCTTATAATGCTACTTACATCAGTTTTTAATGGTAGAAATAGTATCAACATTACATATTTTTATATTATTACAGTGAGTTCAGTAGTGTCCCTCAAAATATGTGTCCACCTGGAACCTCAGAATGTGATTTTATTTGGAATAAGGGTCAGTGTAGATGTATTTAATTTAAGGATTTTGAGATGAGACCATCGTGGCTTAGGATGGGCCCTAAATCCAATAGTAGGTGTCCTTGTAAGTCATAAAAAAGGAGAGGACACAGAGACACAGGGGAGAAGGCCAAGTGAAGACAGAGGCATAGATCTGAATGATGCATCTGCAAGCCAAGGAATACCAAGGGTTGCCGGCAGCCACGAGAAACTGGGAAAGGCACAGTATGCATTCTCCCTCGGAGCCTCCTGAAGGAATTAACACAGGTGCTACTTTGATGTTAGATTTCTGGCCTCTAGAACTGTTAGAGGAATAAGTATCTGTTCTTTTAAGCCATGCAGTTTGTGATGGAAGCCCTAGGAAACTAATATAGTTATGTAATATAATTTTATAGTAATTATTTCAGTCCAGAGTTGTACCTGACTTCTTACCTAAGCTCCAGACTCATATATCCAACTGTCCACTGGTTGTTGTATTAGTCAGGGTTTTCCAGAGAAACATAATCAACAACTGTTTGGTCAAAATATGAGAGAATTCATACACACACACACACATGACAGATTTTTTTAAAAGGAATTGGTTCATGTGATATGAGAGCTGGCAAGTTTGAAATCTACAGGGCAAGCTGGCAGACTGGAGATACAGGTAGGAGTTGATGTTTTAGTCTGGTGGCTGAATTTCTCCTTCTTTGGGAAACCTCTGTCTTTGCTCTTGAGACCATCAACTGATCAGATGAAGCTCACCCTCATTGGAAAGGGTGATTTGTTTTACTTAAAATCAACTCATTGTACATGTTAATCATGTCTTTAAAAAAAAATCTTTACAGCAACATCTAGACCAGCATTTGACCAAACAACTAGTCACCACAGTCTAGCCAAGTTGACACATAAAATCAACCATCACAGTTGTCTAATAGACACCTCAAACCTAAAAGAAGCCCTGACTAGTCCTTCAGAACAATAGCTTTCCCTCAGTATTTTCTATTACCTGCTATTCAGGCTGAAAAAGATTCAAGTCATCTTAGATTTCTTTTTGTCTCTCAACATGATAAATACTCAAACTATCAGCAAGTCTTGCTTCAAGCAAGGTATCACAGATCTGGCCTGTGCTTACCACTTTCTTGGCTACCATCTTAGCCAAATCTTCTCCCACCTGGATTTCTACAGTAGCCTCCCAACTAATATTCCATGTTTACTTCTGTGCCCCTTATGATCCATTTTATATATATACATAAAAAATTCTGGCCTCTGTGATGTATTTATCAGATCACATCCCCTCCTAGCATAAGAGCTTACAGTGGTATCCCATTGCCACCAGAATTATACCCGTTTTCCTCACCCTGGCATACCAGGCCCTACCTGATCTGATTCTTGCCTACTTTTCAAGTTCAGTTTGTACAATTCTCCCTTGCATTCAGTGCACTCAGGTTGCCAGTGCTTTGGGTCTTCTATTCTTTCATTCCATTTCCTGAGGAGGTTCTTGCTCCAAGGTCTTTACACTTACTCTTTGCTTTCCCTGAAATGTTCTTCACTCAAATATTCTAATGTTTCTTTCTGAGATTTTTTTGCTTACTTCTTTAAAAGAGTGGTTATCAGACCAAGATTCTGACTGAGAACTGTAAAAAAGCCAAGTAAAATACAAAAACACACCAAAATAATTGAAGAATCAGAGAACAACCAAGGCAGCCAGGATTTTAGGAACCAAGATCTCAGATAAGAAGGAAATGGCATGAAGAGGATGTCTTGGTCTGCTTGGACTTTCATGACAAAATACCAGTGAGACTGGGTGGCTTAAACAACAGAAATTTATTTCTCACAGTTCTGGAAACCAGGAAGTCTGGGATCAAAGTGCCAGCCAATTCAATTCCTGATGAGGGTGCTTTTCCTGACTTGCAGATAGCTACTTCCTAGCAGTGTCCTCACAGGACAGGGATAAAGATAGAGAGAGATGGGGAGAGATCTTACAAAGCCACCAGTCCTATCAGATTGGGGCCCCACCCTTCTGACCCCATGTAAACTTAACTATCTCTTAAAAACTGATCTCCAAATACAGTCCATTGTGGATTAGGGCATCGGAATATGAATTGGGAGTAGGGAGGCACAGTTCAGTCCCTGGCAGAGGACGGTAATTTCTCTTGCCTTTTTCCTTGAAACATTTGCTGATTTGTGGCATAAGTTCAAAAGGCTGAGTAAAAAGCAGCGACTTGGGGCATTTGCCAGTATCATGGGACTTGGAAGATAAAAACTGTAGTTCAGGGGTACTAGGACAGCCAGAAATAAGACACACAGGTCTTGAAGTAAAGAAAATTTCAGAGAAGTGAGTTATTTTTTCCTCAACATATTTGCCAATTCTTAAATTGCAATGGTTGAGAAGCTTAGAAAAACCAACAATAAACTATAAACTAAGAGAGTAAAAATCTGAGAACTTCTGAGAGTTTCACTGTGCTGGGGAGATAAAAATTAGGTTTCAGGGCCAGCCAAGGTGGAGGATTCCTGTGAAACACCCCAGGCTTTTAGTTGAAATCCTAAAAGGATATGACCTAGAAGTAAGATCAAACTAGAAATAGAAAAGCTCTGTAAAGACTGACAGTCTTCAGTCATCTCACCCCTCATTGGATCAAGTTGGTCTTGTTCTACCCTAAACCCCTCCCAGAAGAGATTTAAATCACCTCTGAAGGAAGATAGCATAATATAGAGCAGCTATATTTTTCATACATAATTTCTGGCATTCTAACAAAAAAACACCAGATTGTCAGCATACAAGGCCAAATGCTGAAAATGAATAGAGAGAGAGGAAAAAAAGATAACATACCACAGGGAGTCCATATATTGACATTATCTGATGCAGATTTTTAAATAATTATGATTAATATGTTCAAGAAAATAAATGGTAAAATGGAGAATTTTATCAAAGAGCTGAAGTTAAAATAATCAAGTGATAATTTTAGGGATAAAATATAATAACTGCAAATGATAATTTATAGATGGATCCAGCAGCAGACTAGAGACACAGTGGAAGAGATTAGTGAATTGGAAGATAGGTCATCTCAAAATATCTAAATTAAAACACAAAGAATAAAACAGGCAGAAGACAGAAAAGAACATAAAAAACATATAGGACATGGTGAGAAAGACTAACATAAAGAATCACAAAAAAGAAAAGAAAGAGAATGGAACATAACCAATTCTGAGAAGATGATGACCAAGGATTTTTCAAGACTAACGAAAAATTACTGAGGATAAGATCCAAGAATTCTATACGAGTAGGATAAATACAAAAATACCCAAAACTAGACACACCATGATAAAACTGATAAAAATGAAAGATGAAGAGAAAAATTTAACTTAGCCAACAATAATACTAACAATGGACATTTCGATAGCGGAGGCAGCTGACAACGCAATAGCATTGTTAAAATTCTGAGATAAATAACTAACCAACCTAAAGGTCTTTACCCAGCACAAACGAATGTGACATAAGATGTTTCAAGATGTGTGTGACAAAAAAATATCTTCAGATAAACAGAAGCTGAGAGCATTTTTACCAGCAGCCCAAACTGAAAGAGAAGCTAGAAGGAGTTCTTCAGTTGGAGGGAGGATTCCAGAAGGAAGCATAAAAATACAGGAAGAAATGAAGAGTATGGAAAGAAGAAATAGGTGAGCAAGTCTAAATGAGTATTGATCACGTATTCGTACAATAATAGTAACATCATGTAGAGTTTTAAGTAAATGATATATGCTCCTAATAACATAGACTGAAAATTTATAAACGCTGTTTTCCTTCTCATCATGCAGGTCTCTCCTCAAATACCACCTCCTTCGAGGTCTTCCCCGGCTACCCCATGAAAATAGTCTTTCCTATTTCCCTACATCAGTTTCGATACCAGCAGAGAATTCTGGTTCTCACCTTCACTTCAGGGGTCCTCACATTCCTTCAGAACTTCTTCCTCTAATTCCAACCTTCATTCGGTAACTCCTTGCTTGTGTGCTGTGTTAGGCACTGCATTTAACAACCAGGATGAATCCCTGGCCACAATTTACAGCATGGAATGAACAGTGGCGTCTTACTGAGACTTGTTTAGAATGTACAATAAATATGTTAGTTAAATACTAAATTTTTAAGCAAAAGATAAAGTTAGTGAAAAAAGCAAAATTTCAAAAATCAGGAAGACCCTATAATACCATGATAGAGTGCACAGCACCAAGAGGATCAGAATATGGACTTTTTAGTTCTGCATTGAATTCTCTTCATGTCAGTTCTGCCTCAGACCTAAATTTCAGGAGTTCTAAAGTACAGGAGTCAATTCTCATTCTGTTATTAGCCCATAAATCCAAGAAAAACACAATGAGAGGGATTCTACACTATTGTTATTATTGTTAATTTTCTACAAACCTTGACGCTCTTTTTCTGCTTGAGCTTGAGAAAACAATAATGCAATACATTAGTATTATACTTAACTATTTATGACACTTTTTTACATTTTCTCATCTCATTGGATCCAAAAACTGCCCTTAGAGATGTACTTGGTGAGTTTTGTATGAATGAGAAAAGTGAGATCAGAGAGGTTAAGGGACTGGTTCAAGATTGAACAGCATGTAAATATCAGATTTGGGATTTCCTATCACCCACTCTGCTTTTGGATCATAATATCTAATATTTACATATTATTTTATAGTTTATATAATATGTGTTTATAGATATATATATGTACATATATTACAATTGATATGCAGGTCTTTTGCCATATAGCGGCGAATAAACTGCCTGAATAAGCTGGAAGACTTGAAAGGTTTAGAATATGAGAAGGAGGTGGTAGGGAAAGAAGTCAACTGGATGCTTTCTCATTTGCTGACTCCATGAGAAAGCTGCTGGGCATTCTACCACTTAAGCCAAAGCATCCGTCTTGGCAGACTTGCCACCTGGGACCCTGGGAGTTGGGCTCTGGTCACCGAACCCAGCTAATTCTGGCTGAGTTGTGGAATAGTTTAGATCTCTTGGGTTCATTCTCCACCTTTTGGCTAAGACTGAATAGTAGAATGCCCAAAATAGCCTACAGTCGACTTTTTAGAACAGGTCCCACTTTGGACAACAGTAGTTCTTACATTAGTCTGAAGCAATGGCCCTCAACTAGGGGTTATTTGACAATATCTTCAGACGTTTTTGGTCGTTATACCTGGAAGAGGGAGGCGACTGGTAGCTAGTGGGTGGAGACCAGGGGTATTGTTAAACATCCCGCAATGCACAGGACAGCTCCTCACAACAAATTATCAAGCCCAAATTTCAGTAGTGTTGAGCGTGAGAAACCCTAAACTAAAGTAGTTAAGTTCTCTTGAGGTGTAGAAGTACCTCAATTTCTTCCCCCTACCACCCAAACTCCACACTGACTATTTAACCAACTAGAAACTGCAATTTGCTGAAGCTCCAAACTAAGCCTGAACTTAGTGAAATTAAATCTATACCACTGCAATGCAGTGGTAAAACCATAAAGAAAATCAAGAAGAAAATAGTCATAAAACACTCCCAGGGTGGCTGGTAATGTTTTACGTCTTGACTTGGGTGGTGGTTACTCTGAGATTCACTTTGTAATAATTCATTAAGCTGTTCTTTATAGTTTATCACTTATTGTGATGTGAGTTACAGTCACAATAATAAAAGGTTTTCAAAAAAACACACCTCCATGATTTTCTTCTGTTCTAAAATAACTAAGCTAAAGAAATATTACTGAAATGAGTAATCCTACTGTATTTATATTGAGTAACACAGAAAATAGTAGAAACTCAGTCCTTAAACTAGAAACCCTGGTAGCACTTTAAGCTCTGTTTTCTTCTTGGTCCCCAAATCTGGTTAGTTACTGACCTGTATATATGCTTGTAGGTATGTGAGTATACACACACGCACACGCACACACACACACACACACGCACACACACACACACACACACAACTTGAGTAGTGAACTATTAATAGACATTGCAAAATAACTGTCAAAGAGGCCAATCTCCAGTGGCTAATGACCAGTGCATTACTCCCTACAGCCTAGTAATTCCCATCCAGAAGAGGTGAAAGCAGGGCCAGTTTGGAAGGATATAGCAAAATTACCTGTTAATGTTTCTCTGTTTTAAAAATTTAATTTCTTATTAGTTACATCAAAATAATATACGCATATAGCTTTTTTAAAAATTTTTTTTTCCAGTCAGAATCTCACTATGTCACCCTGGCTAGAGTACAGTGGTGTGATCATAGCTCACTGCAATCTTAAACTCCTGGGCTCAAGCAATTCTCCTGCCTCAGCCTCCTGAGTAGCTGAGACTACAGACATTTGCCACCATGCCCAGCTAATTTTTTTTCTTTTTTCTTTTAGAGATGAGGTCTTGCTCTTGCTCAGGCTGAGTTTGAACTCTTGAGTGATCCTCCCGCCCTGGCCTCCCAGAGTGCTAAGATTACAGGCTTGAGCCACCGTGCCCAAAATTGCTCATAGATTTTTTAAAAAATCATACATTACCAGAAGACTGATAATGAAAACTATCCCCTGCCATATTTTCGCCATGCCCCAGGATATATCATCCCAGAGGCCACCACTGTTAACTCTTGTAGGTATTGAATATTTCTAAATAGCATGCTCATATTGCCTATTCCTTACTTAGCAGACATTACCCACTTAACTTCCTCTTATGGTAGAAGAGGAGTTTTCTGACTTCTCTATCTTTATCTCAGATTTGTAGCATTTTTGTTAAAAATCCTTAGGCAATGTCTACATTAACATGAAATATGAATATTCTTCATTTCTGAGCCAAGGAGTATACTTTATAATGTATTTTTCTAATTCAACTTTTATTTTTCTGTGAGTAAAAACTGCTTCATTTTTCATTTGCTTAGTTTTGTACAAATGCAGTGCTTATTTATTTTTATCAGGTGTTCCAATACATCTATCTAGTGTCTATTAATATAGCTGCAAAGTAGTCAAACAGATGATGTATTGGTTTCATTTTTTTTCCCTTGGAGACCTCACGCTTATAGCCTCTTCTCTCTTCCATCTCTGGTATTGCTGCAAAGCTGCTGTTTGTAACTTCTCTTTTATTCATTCTGCAAAAATTCTGATGTCCTTTTTGTATGTTTGATCTTAATTTACTTCCTCACTTTGCTGGGGCACATTCTCTAGTATCTTATTAAGAAACTCTGATCACATCTAAAAGCATTTTTAGTTTACTCTCAAACATGAGTAGTTCAAACATTCTGATTTCGAAATCATTTTCCATCAGAATTTTGAAAACATTGTTCTATTAGCTTTTTGGTTGCTATAGAGAAGTCTAATACAGTGTTAATTCTTAATCCTGTTTAGATTCTCTCTTTCTCTCTCAACATTTTTAATATTACTTCTTTA
This sequence comes from Avahi laniger, assembly GCA_963575035.1. Taxonomy (NCBI): domain Eukaryota; kingdom Metazoa; phylum Chordata; class Mammalia; order Primates; family Indriidae; genus Avahi; species Avahi laniger. The sequence continues at coordinate 11,673 of CAUYSK010056554.1, forward strand.
TCTCTAGGGTTCTGAAATTCCATGGAGGTGGGTCTAGGTTAGGATTTTTTTTCCATTTTTTTGTGTTGGAGAATTGGTGGGCCCTTTCAATATAGAAATTCATGTTTAACAGACTTGAAAAAAAGCTCCTTTATTATTAATTTTGCAATTTCCTCTGCTCCATATTTTCTTATTTTTCTTATTTTGAACTTCTCCGTGTAACATGTTGCTAGTTTTCTAATTTTCTTATTATTCTCTGATATTTTCCATATATTTGCCTATCTTCTAATCCTTCTAGTACATTTCTCATGTTGACTATTTAATTTTTAATTCCCAATAACTCTTTCTTATTATCTGGGAGTTTTATTTCATGAATGCAATATTTCCTTGCCTCCCCGAGAACATTAAGTTTCTTCTTCTCCTTACCTTGATAGGCATTGTCCAGATTTTCTTGTTCTGTTTGTTTTGCTTTTTTTTCTTTTTTTGCCTTTTCATCTTGAAGGAATTACTCAACAGCCATTTATTCATAATTAATAGGTGGAACTACAATTCCAAAGTAGCTGATTGGAAGCTCTGTCTGCATGAGTGAGTTTTCTCAACTTCACCCTACGGTGACAAGGCAGCAGTCTGGAAGCTCTGTCTTCCTGATATTTCAACCTCTCCAGAAATAAATATAGAAATTCAGGTCAAGTGTGGGGTAAGAGGCAGAGAGCAGAACCCCTGGAAATAGGACCCTAGAGCAGGGTGAGGAGGTGGGAAATTCTACCACTGATTGTGCAGAATTCCACTTACTTTTCATCTTTCCATCTCTCAGCTTTACTCATGTCTATACCCGCAATTCTGAAGCTCTTCCGACTGGATTTGTTTAGTGACTAAACTTCCAATTTTTTTCTTGGGATGGTGAAAAGAAACAATGACTTTGTTTTGTAGGGAAGGGGCAGGGATCCAGGATTGCTACCCCACTACCTACAGGCTTTCAAACAATATTGATTTTTTTTCATCCAAATCTTACCTTCACTTTCCTCAGGACTTGGTGTCCCTGGGCCAGTTCTGCTGGGCAAGTTGGGTTATTGTTGTTGTTGTTTTTGTTGTTGTTGTTGCAGTATACACAGGGATAGTTCAGAGATATTTTGGGTTCAGTTCCAGACCACCACAATGAAGTTAATATAACAATAAAATGAGTCATACAAATTTTTTGGTTTCCCGGTGTAGTCTATTAAGCGTATAATAGAATTATATCTAGAAATGTACATACCTTAATTTCAAAATACTTTATTGCTAAAAATTTCCAACAATCATTTGAGCCATCAGTGAGTTGTAATCTTTTTTGCTGGTGGATGGTCTTGCCTCGATGTTGGTGGCCGCTGACTGATCAGGCTGGTGGTTGTTTTAAGGTAGGGGTGGCTGTGACAATTTCTTAAAATAAGACAACATGAAGTCAGCTGCATCAATTGACTGTTTCTTCATGAAAGATTCTCCATAGCATGCAATGCTGTTGGAGAGCATTTTACTTAGCTTTCAGAATTGGAGTCAATCCTCTCAAACCCTGCCACTGCTTCATCAACTACGTTTATGCAATATTTTAAATCTTTTGGTATCAGTTCAACCCAACAATCCCACTACTGGGTACCTACACAAAGGAAAAGAAGTCATTTTATCAAAAAGACACCTGCACTCAACTGTTTATAGCAGCACAATTCACAATTGCAAAGATATGGAATCAACCTAAGTGTCCATCAATTGATGAGGGAGCAAGGAAAATGTGGTGTATATATATATACTATGGAGTACTACTAAGCCATAAAAAGGAATGAAATAATGTCTTTTGCAGCAACTTGGATGAAGCTGAAGACCATTATCCTGAGTGAAGTATCTTAGGAATGAAAAAACAGATACCACATGTTCTCACTTCTAAGTGGAAGCTAAAGGAAGGAGATACACATGGTCATAAAGAGCTGTAATGGACATTGGAAACCAAGAATGGTGGAGAGTGGGAGGGGGTAAGGGATAACAGTCTACCTATTCAGTACAATGTGCACTGTACTGGTGATAGGTACATTGAAAACCCTGACTTCGGCATGATAAAATTTATCCACATAATGAAAAACACTGTACCCCCTAAATTTTTTGAAATAAAAAAAGATCAAAGTAAAATTTTTCTATTGTGCAAAATAAAAAACTTCAATAAAAAGCTAAAAATATAAATCTTTCGGTGTCATTTCAACACTGTTCACAGCATCTTTACCAGGAGTAGATTCCATCTCAAGAAACCACTTTCTTTGCTCATTCATAAGAAGCAACTCCTCACCCATGCAAGTTTTATCATGAGATTGCAACGATTTAGTCTCATCTTTAAGCTCCACTTCTAATTCTAGTTTTCTTGCTATTTCCACCATATCTTCAGTTACATTCTTCACTGAAGTCTTGAACTTCTCCAAGTCATCCATGAGGATTAGAATCAGCATCTTCCAAACTCCTATTAATGCTGATATTTTGGTTTCCTCTCACGAATCATGAGTGTTCTTAAGGGCATCTAGAATGGTAAATTCTTGCCAGAAGGTTTTCAGTTTACCCAAATCCATGAGAAAAATTACGATCTATAGTGGTGATAGCTTTATAAAATATATTTCTTAAATTATAAAACTTAAAGGTCTTTGATCCATGGACTGCAGAATGGATGTTGTGTTGACAGGCATACAAACATTAATCTCCTTGTGTATATCCACCAAAGCTCTTGGATGACTCGGTGCATTGTGAGTGAGCAGTAATATTTTGAAAGAAATCTTTTTTTTTTTACTGAGCAGTATGTCTCAACGGTGGGCTTAAAATATTCAGTAAATCATGCTACAAACAGATGTGCTGTCATCCAGACTTTGTTGTTTCATTTATAAAGCACAGGCGGAGTAGATTTAGCATAATTCTTAAATGCTCTAGGATTTTCAGAATGGGAAATGAGCACTGGCTTCAACTCAAAGTCACCAGCTGCATTAGCCCCTAACAAGAGAGTCAGCCTGTCATTTGAAGCTTTGAAGCCAAGCATTGACTTTTCCTCTCTAGCTATGAAACTCCTAGATAGCATCTTCTTCCTGTTTCACTTCCATTGAAAATCTGTTGTTTAGTGTAGCCACCCTCATCAGTGATGTTAGGTAGGTCTTTTGGAGAACTTGCTATACTTTCTACATCACCACTTACTGCTTCGCCTTGCACTTTTGTGTTATGGAGATGGCTTCTTTCCTTAAACTTCATGAACCATGTCTGCTAGCTTCCAGCTTTTCCTCTGCAGCTTCCTCACCTCTCTCAGCCTTCAGAAAATTGAAGCGAGTTTGGGCCTTGCTCTGGATTAGGCTTTGACTTCAGGGCAGGTTGTGGCTGGTTTTATCTTCTACAAAAACCACTCAGACTTTCTCCATATCAGCAATAAGGCTGTTTCGCTTTCTTATTCATGTGTTCACTGGTGTAGCAGTTTAAATTTCCTTCAAGAAATTTCCCTTTGCATTCACAACTTGACTTACTGTTTGGAGCAAGAAGCCCAGCCTGTCTCGGACTTCAATATGCCTTCCTCACTAAGTTTAACCATTTCTAGCTTTTGATTTAAAGTGAGAGATGTGACTTTCTTTCACTTGAACACTTAGGGGCCATTACAGGGCTGCTAATAAGCCTAATTTTAATATTTTTGTGTCCCAGGAAATTGGCTTGAGGACAAGGAGAGAGATGGCAGAATCATCAGTCTGTAGAGTAGTCAGAACACACACAAAGTTTATTGATTAAGTTTGTCATTGTATATTGGTGCAGTTTGTGGCACCTCAAAATAATTATACTAGTAACACCAAAGATCACTTATTGCAGATCACTATAACAGACAACACAATAATAAAAGTTTGAAATTATGCAAGAACACTCAAAATGTGACACAGAGACATGAAGTAAACACACGCTGTCGGAAAAGTGGCACCAATAGACTTTCCTTACCACAAACCTTGGATTTGTAAAAAGCACAATATCTGTAAAGCACAATAAAGTGATGCACAATAAAACAAGGTGTGCCTGTATAGATTTTATGTCTCTTAGTATATTAATCATGGATTTTAAAAAGGTTTTCTTCTGATCCCTGCGTATACTTTGGGTTTTTGCCTCTTTTAGTCTTTCAAAAATATCTTAAAATCTCTTGTCTGCCATTGTCTCTTCTCCCATTCTCTTTGTCCTGTTGGCTACACAGCTTTTTAAAATATTTTTGCTGTTACACTAGATCTACTCCAGTAAGAAGGAATAAGTGTGTAGTCAATCCATCATTTCCCCCCGTTCATCCTTTTAAGTAACATCTGTAAAATGACGAGAGGCAACTTGCTTCAATGGGAAGATCCTGAATTTGCGGTTAAACCTGTCTGGTTTAAACTACAGCTCTGAAACTTAGTGAGCGTGTGGTTTTCTGCCTGTCACTCAACTGTTCTGCCAACTCTGGCAGAGCCGCCTACTAAGACATTGACTGAAAAGCATCCGCTGAATTGGATAATTAGAAAGTCCTTGGTGACCTTCATCAGAATAGGTTCCACAGAGTGATAAGGGCAGAAGCCAGGCTGCAGTGGGATTTATTCATTAATTACGCTTCTGTCCCCGTCTGCTGTGCAAGTTTCTCCAGCACAGTTCCTAGCAAAGCTGTGAGTTGCCTGAGCCTTTTGGTCCCTGCTTACTTTACCAGATGCTTTAGCACTTCGAATGTGCTGCCACGTGTACGCATGCTTGTCCTCCAAGGCTCATATAAGCCAGCTGTTGCAACAAGCTTCAAAATGCTCCCTGCAAACTGGCAGGAGTCTGAATGCCCTCAGAACTCCAGAGGGACCAGGTACAAGCAGTGTAGCAGGAAAATGGCTTTGGGAAGGCAATGGGGGGAGAGGCCTGAGGAAGGAGCAGCTCAGTACAGAAAAAAGACAAAAGACCTCTTTCCAAAATAGTGGTGAGCAAAAAAACTGGAGAACTTGGATAAACAATATGACAGCAAGAGAATAGCAGAAAAAGACTCTCTCGGTCTTCTTTGACATGCTCGACCACCAAATCTGATGTAATTAGCTTGGGTCTTCTAACCAAACTGTAGCCGAAAGCAAAGAAGCTGATGGGTAAAGATATGCATGGATGGAAGGCAGAAATGAAGAAAGTGGATCGTTTTGAATTACTTGTAACTTTCCTAGACAGAAATGTGTTCTGACCTTCAAGGAAAAGCATTTTGTAAATTTTCATTTCAGGAAGGCTTAGATTGCTAAGTTTTATAAACAGTCTCAAAGCTCCTTTTCAGGGCCCTAAGTTCTAGTCAGTGTTATGTTACCTCAATTGCAATGTTGTTTGTTTATTTGGTGGTTTTACTACACAACCCATTTTCATAAACTGTTGCCCAGCTGCACACACTGGTGGAAAACTAGCTGAAACAAAATGCCGTTATTTATTCTGTTCAGAAACAGATTTAAAATTCTGTAGACTGGGGAATGATAAAATGAGAAGCTAAAAAAAATACTTCTCAGTACTGAAGTTCAATGCCAATTTGGAGATCTTTGTACCTGAGGAATAATTCTTATGAATCTTTTGTTTTAAGAGAGAGAGGACTCCTATATAATGTGGTCTAATTGAAGTTTATTCTACTGACTTTTAAAAATAATTCTTAATACTGTTTATACACTTCTAGAAAGTGCTCATTTTAATCATCAGTCAGCATTTTATTATATTATAATCCTTAATTGATTGACGTTTAATCACAGTCTTTGTATTTTACTATCCCTTGTCTCATAAGAGGCAATTTTCTCTTTACTGTAGTTTAACAGCTGATGAAAAAGATTTAAGGAAACCTATAAACTTAAGATTGGTTAATGGTCCCTTATAAAAGAATATTACACTTCGAGGATCCATTGCACAGATGTGATACTCAATTGTAGAAATGTGCATGGGGTTTATTAAATTACAGCACAAATCTTCAGTCTTCTGAGTTATTGTCCATGTTGGTATTGTTAGGCAAATGGGGAGACACATTATTGCTTCCAGTTGTTCGCATTACTGTGGTGTGATGCAGTCAGAGACAGCTGGCACATCGCTGCAGGCAAATGCAGAGCTGCAGCAGCTGCCGAGAATTGGGCCCCAAGCGAAGGTCCAGCTCCGCTGAGTCAGTGCTGGTGCCTCATCAGAGGTGTCCAGAACATGGAAAATAAATAAATGAACCAAGTTGGATGTCACAGAGGGAGCACAGAGGGGGAGGGGAAGAGAGAGGGAGAGATTACTGTATATATGTGTGTGTATTTATATGTGTGTATTTATCTATATAACTACTCTCTGGGTTATATTACTTCTTGCTTACCCTGAGAACTTTTGCAGAACTGATGGTTTAAAAAAATAGCCTCTGAATTTCTTTATTGAGTGGCCCTCGATTCTATTTGGTGCTGTGTTTTACTCAAGTTAAGAAGGTGCAGTTGTGCTGTGTTTTGCTTTGCTTTGTTTCTGTTTGGTTTTTTTTTGTATGTGTGGTATTGCTATATTTAAATATAATGAAAGTTGGAAACTCTTGGACTTTAAGATCTGAAAGAATGAAATCCCCTCCTAAATACCGATTATCTCTGTGATATTGGGCAGCATGTATAACTTCCGAGAGCCTCGTTTTCTCATCGTATGCGAGGACAGTGATATCTATCCTACCAGGATCAGAGGTAATAGACATAAGTGCCTAGCACAGTGTATGGGGTTCAATAAGTGCGCAGTAACTGATAGCTCGGTTATTATTATTGGAACTGTGATTTTGGGGTAAATGAAACTGAAGTTCGTAACAGTTTGAATAGGGACTTGAGTGAAGCATTTCTCTGCCCACATCATTATAAACTGTATCCCAAAGTTCCACCTAAAGGCAGAAAAGCACAGTGGCAAAGGTCACATTCATGAGTCACGTATGGATTTAAATCTGTGTAACCTCTGGCAAGTTTAAATTTTCTCTAAGTCTTAGTTTTCTCATCTACAGAATGGAAATGATAATGTTACTCACCTAATAAGATTATTCTGGAAACAAATAAGTTCATGTACATAAGGATATCATTTAGCACAGTATTTATCAAACAACAGGCATTTAATAAATGTTGGTCAATCTTTTTACAGTAATAAATCTCAGTTTATGAACTTAATCCCTAAAAGCAGGAAGTCTAAACTTTGCTCTTTTATGTCTCTCAACAATAAATTTCTTATTGTATTTCCCAGCTAGCTCTGTTAAAAAATCTCCTATCTATTAATATATGCCGTAAATTAAAGCTATTCTTCAATTTGGTCTGAAAATTTTAGATAATTTTAGGGGAAAATATGACAAATGTTGTTATCTGATAAATTCTCATTCATTCAGTGTTTATTAACTGAAACAATTATTCCAGAAACAACGTTCAGTTCTTAGCATACAAAAATGAATATGACAAAGTCCCTACATCCAAGGAACACATGGTCCAGGAAGGGGGAGGTATCCATGTTAGTAAATTCATGCTGCAACATGTCGTTGCTGTGGAAGATGCTTCTAGAAGATATAATGGGGTCCAAAAATGGAATTCAAATCTGCATGAGCTGGAGTAGAGGACCAGAAATTTCATATATTCAGTCAACACTTATTACATGCCTACTATGTATTAGGCAGTAGAGATACAAAAATGGTACAAAGATGAATGAAACAGGCTTCCTGTCTTTTTATTCTCTTTATTCTCCCTCCAGAAGGGCATTTGTTCCCACCCTTCAATTGAAAATATTTTTATTAAGGTCCCCAGTGACTTCCTCCTAGCCCAGCCTCACACACAGGCTAGAGATGGTGAAATTCATAACTCCTTTCTTCTCAAAACATTCTCTTTCTAGAATGCTCTTACCTGATGGGCAGTTCTCCTCAGTTTCCTCTGAAGCCTCTGCAGCCTCCGCTTCACCTCTAAATGATTGATGACGATATCACGGCACTTGATATTTGAAATCATCAGTTCTTTTATTTGCTTACTTGTTTCCTATTTCTTCCTTTTAATCTTGTACTTTTTGTACTTAGAATATTTCCTGGCACATAATTGCTCAATGAATATGAGTTGAATTTATGAGGAAATACAAGGGCGCCACTGTTGGGAAGTCAGTTACATATATAGATAATTATAATACAATAATTACAATAAATTCCAGAGACTCAGAGAAAGGTTTTCTGAGCTGAGACTTGAATTAAGTGGCTAAATAGAGGCTTCAGTGCAGAGCAGTGTAAGGATTTCTAGAGCAAGGGAGCATGAGAGAAGCATGAACCATGATGCCTCAGGAGGGAACCCACGAGAAGGTTGAAGCCAAGTGGGCTACATTATTTCTTATTTTAAATTTTTTATTTTATTCTTAAGTTATAAGTTATTCTCAGGTTTATTTCTAGTGGTCTCCCTTGACATTATAAAATGTAGATGCCATCACTAAAAGTTCATGGGCGTATCTCATAAACCTCTTTGAGTTAAGTGTGTGTAAACCTCTAACACCAATATGTATTCAGATGCATGCAAATCCTATGTGACAGCTCTCGTTTTTTCCTTCTCCTCTCCCAGTCGGTCACTGCATTCTCTGCAGAGGAGAAGATGATGGCAAAGACCTTTGGGCATTCACTCTGCTACTTTATGTCACTCAGCAAACATTTCATCTCCAAACTGCTGTCTGTCTTTGTGTTTTAGGGACGAGGAACTGAAATAAAAGAGGTAGAAACAACTTGGCCAATTGAGTCATTTTATTTGAAAGATCAATCAGTTCCCTACGAAAAATTTTCTGGGATGGGAATCAAAGTACCTGGGATCCAAAAGCAGCATCTCCACCACCGCCTCTGACGGTGAGGCTCCATTAGCTGTCAGCGGTAATCATACTTACATCCTCTTTCCAGGCCTCCAGCTATGAGGGGATGTCATTACACTCTCCCAGGCTAGCTGCAAAGCCCTCAACAACAAACACACACACAGCCCAAGCTGAGTGGCACCGTGAGCATGTCCCTGGCACCAGGACCTCTCCAGCAGGTGTACACTAACTCACCCATGCTGCGCTTGGCACAGAACATCCGGACCCATAATTGGGCACCCCCATGAAGAACTTGTCTCCATCTGGATCTGAACTGCAACCTCCATTTCAGGAAAACAAGCCACTGCTGGAGCTGGAGAAATCTCTCAGTTAGCTAATGGCAGGAGTATGTGCTACCTCTGCTTCCATTTAGGTGACCAGCCAAGATTCTTAAGAAGGGCTGCCTCACCTTGGCCTTTTTAAGGAATGTGCTGGTTTGAAAAACACACATGTACATACACACAAGGTTAGACTCTGGTGCTTTTTGCTTCTTTCCTTTAAATATTTCAGTGACCTAGCAAAGTATTCATTCATAACAAACCCCCTCAAGGAAGCACAGAAAAGCTCAGAACATGTTGGGTTAACTATTTTTCCTTAGGCTTTTGATTTATGGAATTTATCTTCACTACTCATTTTCAAATGAGAGTGGCTATGACTTTCCACTGAGCCTTGAGCATTAACTCCTTATTAAAAAAGACTTCTAGGTACCTCTGGGCTCTAGGAAGGCCTCAGGCCAGAGTAATTAAACTGTAGCCTGGAACAACATGGCCATATGATGTGTGGCCCCATGATGAGAGATTCCCATTTTAGTTTAATTACAGAAAAAAAGGCACACATTTCCATAATGATAAGTTGCCTTAGACTCTGCATTTTAGTGAATGGATGAATGTCAAAGGGATTAATTTTCATCTGGAGAACTCCTATTCATTCTTCAATACCCTTTTCTGTTATTACCTAATTTGTGAAGTCTTTCCAAGTTAAAGTTTATCACTTTTTCATTTTACTCCTATTACATTCTAAGTTTCCTTGTAATTATTGCCAGGCATGTAGAAACATTCTCCCCATCCCCCCTTTCCAAAATATGCTCTTTCCCATTTGTTTTGAAAGAGGTAGTGCTCTTCGCCCTTCTTGCATTTTCTTACTTTTGATTTCAACATGAAAATGAAGAGCAAGTCTTTTACTGTATGAAAAGAACTGTCCAAATGTAATGACTACTGAGGATATGAAAGGGAGTCATGGAAATTGTGCAGATATGAAGACATGACCCAACAAAAAGTAGCAACTGCCACTAGCATCAGAAAACTGTTACTGTGTTTAAATGTGAATGAAGTCATCCATTTCTTTAAGAAAAGACAAAAATGAAAATGAAAAGCCAAAATGAAGATTTTTTTTTTAAATGTCCAAACTGCTAATCATTAAATGTTGGCTCAAGTTTATTCGTATAATACTGTGCCAACCAAATGCAGCCCATCTGCAAGCACAATTTGACCCACGGGCTGCCAATTTGCAGGCCCTAATTTTTACTGTTCATCCCCACTCTCACTCAGTCCCCTTTGTCACCGGCATCATGTGTGGCACTATGGAGCAGAAAGGTGGGAGGACATCTAAGAAAAAAAGCACACACTGCTACCCCAAGCCCTGCTGGGCCATTGTAAGTTTTGGGATCAGTCTGGTCTTCCTCACCTCTCCCACATCTGCACATCTTGTTTCCTGTACTTGGGAAGACCTTCCCAACCTCATCTGACCTCCTAGTCATGAAACAATGTGCAAATGTCCAAGACATCTAGTCCTTTCTCCTCTGCTACTCTTTTAGCCCTCTGTTAAGATCTACATTTCAGCACTTGAACTGCTAAAGCATTCACTTTTATCAGTATTTCCAAATGTCCATGTGCATCGGCATCACCTGGAGGACTTGTTAAAATGGACTGCTGGACTCCACTGCTAGAATTTCTCATTTAGTGAGTGGTTTGAGGTGAGGCCCAAGAATTTGCATTTCTATTAATAATAAGTCGCCAGATGCTGGGGACCATAATTGAGGAATGCCTGGCTTACACTACAGGTTATGTGTGGCTTATCTTTGGATCTCCAGAGCTGATATAGTTAATAATCCTTTTATTAATGATATTAATGACAGTTACTTTGGCTTCTCTACCAAATCAATCTAAAGGACATTTATCTAATGTCAATGGAAAAGCAGTGGCTGATCCATGTACCCCTTGTAGGAAACTTCCATACACTTACAAAATGAAAGAGCTTGAAGAGTCCTTCATGGTCATGGTCATCCAGTTAAATCTGAATATTTTATAAATGGAGAAACTGAGGCTGTTTGTCTTAGCTCAGCCCCTTCTTTTTCTACTTACACCCCATTTTCTAAGATCTGCTCTCTAATACCAGCTAAATTCCTGTTTTTTTCTCTAAAAGACAGAAAAGGCACAATAAGTTTTGGAAACTTCCTTTTGGATTATGTGGAGTTGGTTAAAATGCGGAACACTGCACAGAACAAAATATTTTTGTAACATTTATTGCATTAGCTATGTATTTACATTTTTTTCCCCTGTCACTAATTTCGCATGCCTAGAAACCATGCCAGATCCGGACCAGAAAAAGTGAAAAATATACCTAATTATTTCTGCTTAAGCTACTTACATTTATCTTTTAATAGTGCAACATTTTCCTTGCAAAACTGAGGATGACACAAATGATACTTGCAAACCCCGTTAATGGGTTGCTTTGACCTCCAGCTCTAAGATCAAATATACAGCATATTTTAATATAGATTTTTTACAAAAATTTTTCAAATGCAACAGCAATTCTTAGCATATTATATTTCAATCTTTTGTCCCAAATAGTAAAATAATTATCCTTTTTTCAGCTCATCAGGTGACATCAGCACCTCACTCCCACCCTGACCCTCACCATTATCCTAGAGGCTTTTAGCTGATTCAACAGATACAACAAGTATTTACCAAGTTTCTGTTGTATGCTGAGTACGGTTTTTTGAGTTATGGATATGATAGTCAAGCAAGATACTTTTAAAGTCTAGCCTTTGAAGAGTTGCTGGTTTACTGTGGGCATGGGGTGGGGAACCTGCAGCCTTAAAGCCACATGTGGCCATCTAGGTTCTTAAGTGTGGCTTTTTGACCGAATCTAAATTTTACAGAAAAATTCCTTTTATTAAAAGGGACACAGCAAAGAAAGATGAAGATTTTCTTGCCTCTTTTGGTGCTTAAAAAAGAACAAACTTGAAATCAGAAGGCTGCAGTTTCTGCCCCGCACAGCAATGAAGGGAGGAAGGTCTTTCCCCGCAGAGCGTCAAAGAGGTGACATTTGAGCTTGATCTGTACGAGTGTGTGGAGATCTTGGCAGAGAGAACAGCAAGTGTAACAGCCTTGGGAATGAGCGTGCTGTATTTATGAAATGGCAAGAGGCCAGTGTGGACAAGGAGGAGAGAAAGAGGAGGAGATTGATACAGCAAATGTGGAAGGGATGGGCAGGGTCAGATTATGGAGGACTGTGTAAAATAGAATGGACCAGGGTCCTACTGGAAGTGGCAAGCTTTTGAAGGTTTATAGCAGAAAAGTAAGGCAAACTGATTTGTGTTTTATGAAGTTCATTTTATCATGTGCAGAATTGACTCTAAAAGTTCTAAGTGATGAGCAAGAGCATAGATGGGAGGAAAGTCCACAGGCTGCATGGTGATCCTGGAGAGAGGTGGCAGCATGAATTAGGTCCTTGAGTGAAGACAGGAGCAAAGGCCCAGCTGGCGATACAGTTTGAAGGCATTTCAGCTGTGCTCAATAGTTCGAGTAGGAAGGGAGGGGCAGAGGATTGCATTGATCTGAGGTGGAAGGAGGTTGATTTCAGGACAGATAGAAGGAAGGAAATGGAGTAAGAGATTTTTGGATGCCAAGGAAGAGAGATTGAAATGAAAGACCAGTGTTCAGGGTGCAAAACAAAACCAAAGCTGTCAAAATGGGCTGAACAATTAGGAACAATTGCTGGGAGTGAAATTGATAGGATTAAAAGGATGATGGAGATGAATAGCAAATATAAGAACAGTAAAGGATAGTAGATTACAGCCAGAGAGTGGAATACTGAATTTGATTTAGAGGTGCAGCAATTCTGAGTTGCCAGTTCCAGTCTATTATTTGTAAATATCCGTCCTCACTCTGTGAATTGTATAGTAGTTTATGTAAAAGTAATGACCAACTGGATTCTCACTGATTTAGACTTTGCACCTCCTTACTTGTCCTGCTTCACTCCGCCCAGTGTGGTTTTATACTCCTGATCTGATTTATTACAATCATTTAAATCATCACCAATTTATGTTTCCATCTAAGCACCGCCAGTTTGATGACCGATTAATCTCCTTCCAAGGAACACACGTCTCCTTTTAAACTACTGCTTTCTTCTTTTGTCTACAAGGCTGTGATTCTCTGAATAACCTTGAAGGTATTATTTCCCTGTCTTAATCTAACCTCTAATACCTCTCATCCTTATGTTGTCCCCAGCTGGTCTTACCTCATCCTCTCTGATAGGACTCACACCTGGAGAATCACAAGGTATAGGGTGTGGACACAGTAGTGGACTATAAACATGAGTTGAAGGTGAAAGCTACTAAAGGACAGGAAAACAAGAAATTATTGAGCTAGTAGATTAGGTGAAATTGATTTTCAGGTTAGCACTACATGCTGTAAGTGGACCCCCTCACGCTGCTTCTTGACCATACAATCTTTCACTGGAAAGTTAAATTTCTTCCTTATCAAGATGGTTCTTGCACATTCCTCTTCTTGAAACTCCTCCTCTCCTGATTCTCAGCTGACAACTTATATATTATGTCACTGGGAGAAATAGAAAATCAAAGAGAATTATATTATCTTACCACCAGGAAATCTACCAACTGAGTATTATCTTTAGGCACATATTCTATCTTTCCTCCTTTTATGATGTTTCTCAATCTTCATCCTCCTTCATCATTGCCCTTTTCCTAAACTTTCTTCACAACCAAACTTACTAGTCTACACCCAGCCCCACTTTTCCACTCCCATTCACCTCTCACCCCAGCGCAGCCCTGTTTCTGACCCTGTGCTCCATTGAATATGTGTAAACTTCAAATAATTTCCAAAAACCCAGGTCAAATAAATAATTTCAGGCTTCCAATTTTACTAAAGATTTCTGTTGGTATTTAATGTGTTCCTTCTTGATACTTCCAGTGCAGCCAAGATGGAGTGAGCCCACTAAAGTTTATCCCACTGAGCACAACTTAAGTCTCTATTCGAAATACAAAAAGCTACTACCTGACAGCCCTAAAAAACAAACAAAAGCAGGTAGATTGGGTTGGAGAGTTAAGACATAGAAAAATGACATATGTGAGAGTAATTTCCCTTTCATTTTCTCTCTTTTCACTCATGGATTTGCGCCAAAACAGGCTTCCAGTGGATCTGACACATCAATACTATGGGCATCTAACACATTGAGATAAGTTTTATCTTTCTGTCTATAAAGTTGGTATATAAGCCTCTATGACCCAGAGAATATGGGGGGAAGTCACTGTTTTTTTCTCTTACAGCTTGACAAGGCTGGGCTTCCAGTGGAGCCCATGTTGGGGGCAATAACATGAAAACTTCAATAGAAAGTTGGCCTGATGTATTGGGTAAGGGGACCACTTCAATGAGAAGAATATTTGGGGGAGTCCTATCTTCTTTCCCTCATTTTTCTCCCCAGTTTGCCTGAGGCGGCCACAATCACAGGAGTTATTCAGTGTGCAGTGGCAGCATGGCAAATATACTCCAAAATAAACTCCATCTTTTTGTCCAGAGGACCAGAGGTCCAACTGGATGGTTGGAGGGAAATCCTGGAGATAAGATTTGAAGAATGGAATCTGTTAATTTTGTGAATAAACCAGTATAACTTCTGGACTTACTCTTGAGCTATACTTGAGCAGGATAGACCCAGAAGAGCACAGCAAAAGGCTTACAAATGAAACTTTAATTTTAAATATCACCCAGGTCTCAGATTAATCCCTGAGTCATTCACGCTCATAGCAGACCCCAGACAGCATAGCAAAGGCTTTGTCAATTGAGTTGACATTGGGACCATCACATCCAGAAAATGAGACAGAAATTGCAATCTGAACCTAACATGGGTGAGTGCCAAACAACACAACAGTCAACACTTTTCTGAGTGTTGTAACAGGACACAGAACCTAAATAGTTGAATATTTAAAATGTCTAGGATACACTAAAGAATTATCAGAAAAATGTGACTAATTTCACATGGAAAAAGCAATAATAAGTGCCAATCTTGAAATGATCCAAATGTTAGAATTATCAGACAAAGACTTTAAAGCAGCTATTATAAATATAATCCATAAGGTAAAGGCAAACACTCTTGAAATGAATGGAAATGTGAAAGTTCTCAGCAATAGAAATTATAAACGAAAAATTTAGATCTGAAGTATATTTTATAACTTATTTTTTAAAACCCCACATTGCCTTCTACTCTGAAACTCCTTTCAAATTTTCAATCTGAATCCGATGAATCATTTTCTGTCTTCCTCACTGTCTTTTCTTCTTCTACCTATCCCTCACCGTTCTCCTCTTTTTACTACATGCTTTCATATGTAAGCTTACACACAATTTATCTACTCTTACTGTCTCTTTCTTGTCACCTAACACTCATTCTTTATACTATTGCTTTGAAGCTTTTGCTCTCAACAATCCAGAGAAATATCTACTATTTAGTTATTCTGTGAACCTCTTATGGCTAAATGTAATGGAGAATTTTTAGTTCACATTATCGACACTCTTCTCTGAGCACATCTCTGTTGGCCATAGTCTGGGAAGAGTAGATGCTCAACATATTTGTTATTTTGTTCATGTGAACAAAATTTCTCTTTTAAAAAAGATATAACTTTGGTTATTTTTCTAGGTTTTATATATGGGTTCCTCTTCCTTTCCTCACCCATTAATTGCTGGTGCTCACCAGAATTTTATCCTCAGTCCACTGGTCTTCCCTGTCAATGAACACATGCTCCTGGAGATTACTTACTTTGCTAATGTTGCTTTCAAAATTACTTATCTATAGCTCTAAATTTCTCCCAACCTCCATTTGAATATCTCCACTTAGAAGGCTTACAAATACAGCACCAACACCACCAAACTTGACTCTTCTCCTGTATTCTAAAATGCACAGTTGCTGGTACTATCGTCCCCTGGGACCCAAGGAAGAAACTTAAGAGAATCTTTCCCCCCTCCTTCCCTCCCTAGCCATATCTAATCATAAATATTTGCTGGTTTTACTTCCTAAATGTGTCTCAAGTCCACTTTCTCTGTTCTATCTCACTATTATTGCTTAATTCAGTCTTAATTCATTCCTGACCTACAAAAGTGCAGTATATTCCTATTCAGCTTCCATTCTTTCTCCCCTTCAACTCCAAATAGCTCCTGGAAAGAGTTCTTAACAATAGAAATATAATCATCCTTTCTTTTCTTAAAACCCATAAATAGCTGCTACTGTGTGAAATAATTCCCAGCACCATGTTATTTCTTCTCTGGAAGTCTCTCTAGAGAGTCTTTTATTGCCACTGCCTGCCTCACACTTTAAGCTCTAGCAGTAGTAAACGTCTTGTAGCTATCCAAACAACCCTGCTATTATGATTTCAAAAACATTTGTTTTCCCATATCTGTTGTCTGGAGTATCCTTCCCTCATCCTGTCTCTACAAATAATAATTATAATAATAATTTATGTTTATTGAACACTTATTATGTGTCTGGACAGTACCTTGATCTTGATATGTACCGCTGTATTTAATCTTCAGAACTACCTTGAGATAGGTATTGTAAAACTATTACAGATATCATTTTAGAGATTAGAAAACCAAGGAACAGACAGGTTTAAGTGACGTGCATGAGAAAATAATGAAGCCAGGATCTAAATCCAAGAATTATAACTCCAGAAACTGAAAACTACCATGTTTCATTATATCCAACTTTCCACACTCAGTTCAGACATCACCTCCAAGAAAACATACTTGAATAGCAAATGTCATCACCCTTCTAAGCTTGGTTAGCAGCCTCTCTACTGGTCTCACAGAGAAACCTGCACATCTTCTATAATAGAGGCCATCTTGTAGGACAACTATCTGTTGATGTGTGTTTTGCTCACTAAATGTAACTCCACAGTGACAGTGGCATGGATTATGTTTTATTTACTTTTGTATCCAAAGCACCTTGTAAGTGCTTCATATAGTGCTCCCTCAATAAATAGTTGTTCCACTAAATGTAAATGGCTCTCTCCAGCCCAGGCCTCTGTGTCTAATCTACTGGACATTCCAATTTAGATCTCCCATCAGTGCTCAAGCACAACTCAGATAAAATTGGATTCTTCCTTCTATTGCCCAAGACTGTTTTTAACCCTGTGATTCCTTTCTTGATTAATATATCAATGTCTGTCCAATTAACCAAATCAAAACCCTGGGAAGCATCCAAGATTTGTCTCTCATGCCCAGGAACTAATTGGGCACCAAGTGCTCTCAGTTGTACCCTGTATACATTTCTTAAATCCTTCCTCTTTCCTATGATCTTGTTGCTTCTGGTTTTCCTCCATTCTAGCAATTATTAAAAGACAATGGGATTGCTTATATGTGTATCATTACCTCTTTATCTCTTTACCTCTTTCCCTGCCACTGACCTGCCAGATTCCTGAGAAAAAGGATAATCTTTTCATCTTTGTACTTCTCAGTCCTGCCTCCTCTTAAGTGATAACTTGGGGCATGGATCAAATGACCCATCTCATTGACTGATAGTTATTAGCTTATCCTCTGCAGTAACCTAAAGAGAAAAATTCTCTCACCAGAGATTTTGCCTATCATAGCCACTAGATCTGTTCATAGATATTCCAGTTCTTCTCTCTTTCTAGGTACATGGTAGGATTGCACTGTCTTGCCCATTTCAAAGTTAAGTGATCATGACTTGCTTTGGTCAATGAAATAGAAGTTGTTAGATGATCTCTGGACAGAAGCTTTAAGAAACAGTACACGATTTGACACATCTCCTTCCCTTGCTACAAAGATTAGGAAAGTATGATTGAGTTAAAACTTCATCACATGAAGTGTGAGTAAAAAATAAACTCTTGTTATATTAAGCCACTAAGATTTTAGGATGATTTGTTACAGCAACATAACTTAGCCTATCCTGACCTGTATAATATCCTTGGGTACCGGCATTATTTCCCTTCTGGAGGAGTGGTATTTGGGGCAAATCATGTGTATGTTCCTTTCTTGTCCCACAGACATTTTTATCCAGATGAATTCAAGTTAAAATTAGCATCAAGGGAAGCCTTGAGATGAAACTCAAGTCCCAATTTGGCAATATTCAGCCTAAGAATTATGTGTGGAATGAAAAGGGTAATCATATTTGCTTTGAAGGATAATTATGAGCTAATTGTGTGCAAGAATAATGTAACAACTTCTAGTCATAAGTCTTCTTTTCTCTCTGCTGAATATGTATCATACAGGCTGATCCAGTCAGGAATAATATGCCTTCTGGAACACTGGCAGTGTGACCAAAGGATAAATGCCACAGCTATTTGATTAGGGCTACGTAAACAGGAGATGAATTAACGTTTGTCACCAAAATAGCTCAACATGGGAGATATGACAACATTATAACATTAAAACCACGTGTATTGAGCACTTGGAGTTTGCAGTACACCACCAGTTATAAATAATCTACATCTTAGGACAAAAGCTACATAGGTATTAATATTTTTGATCACCAATTCTTCTTTTCCAGAAGAAATAGACAGTTGAATAGACACCCTTCATCAACCACAATGCCCAGCCTTCCTCTGCAAGGAACTAAATGTGCAGATAATCCAAGAGTCTTAAGGCATTGCTGAACGTAATTATAAACTCACTTCTCATTTTCTAAATTTCCTCTCTTGTACATGTTGAGTTTCCTGGAGCTTTCATCCTTTTACACTTTATTTTCATTTTTAAAAATTATTCGCCATTGTCTCAGCACTACTTCTCAGTTTTTGTCCACTGTGTCCTTGCTTTCTGCTTTCACTTACAGAGGGTGGAACTATTTTCCTCCCCAAAGAAAACTTGCATCCATCCAATAAGGCTTGGCTCTGTGCTTCAAATGATCTCTTTCCCCCAGGGGAAAAAAACACATTTTCTGTGGTTCTTTAGCTTTGGGGATCACAGAACACACCCAGCTTTAGTGCCAACTCCTTCATTAAGCCTCCCTTGATTCTCTCAGGCAGAACTACCTCCTATATTAGACAGCATTTTGTTCTTTCCTCTGCAGTAACACCCACACTGCAATACTATGACCTACCCTCTTAAAGGTCTTTCTCCTACACCATGCATGAAACTCCCTAAAAGCAGAAAATGTTTTATTCATCTTTACACCCCTAGTTGTTCAGAGCCTGGCACATTATTTGTAGAATAGAGCCCATTTAGTCACATCCAATGTTATAGAACAGAAGTTTCAAACTGCAGCCTTCGGGCCTGTTGGGACCAGTAGGCATATTCTGCTTGGCCCACAAAAAATTGCTCAGGACAGGGCTTAAATATTTTTAATTATTTGCCAATTTTAGGAATTGAGAGATTTACCATTTTTAAAAATCCAGATTTCTCAATATTAAACAAACAGGAAAACACACACACACACACACACACACACACACACAATTAGGAGCTTAGACAACGTGGAGCTCACATTCCAAAATGGAGGCGACTGCTGTAGCTGAGAGATGGCCACCATCTCTGGAGTGGACACCATGGCTCCAGTTCTCCCCAGTTCACCATAGTTTGCCATGAATGCCATGTGCACATGGCCCATAAGTCATCAGGATAGCACCTGCACATGGCAATTTCTCAGGAACAATTTTCAGGTGAATGATTTCAGGACAGAGAAGTCTCCTGATTGCCAGACCAAAGATGAGAAATTAATGTTGACACAGGTAGAGACCTCCAGCCCGAGAAGCCCTGGAATTGCTTCCTCTGGCCTTCAGGGTGATACTGCTTTGGTAATGCCTGCTTCAAACCAGAGCACACTTTGTACACTACTCTGCTGCTCTGGAAAATCTACTCAGAGTTCAGCTTCCAGATTTAGGGTGTGAGGATTAAAATAACAAGACAGCAAAGTGATAACCTCGTTACCCATTAATCCAGATGACTTGTGAAGTCCAGGCCCTCAGTGAATTTAAGGATATGACTCGGAAACATTACTTACATAAAAGCATTCAGTGTCTCAGGGTCTGCCTCTGTGGCCTTTTCTCTTTCCTTCCCAGCTCTTCTCTTTTCCAACCTATGCCTCCCTCATAGTTAAATACATTTCTGCCCTAGTCATGGTAATGACGTCTAATAATTGTCTCATCATCTCAATATTCAGTCTTATTCACCTTTATTTTTTGTCTCTACCTATCTTTTATATATTAAAGTGTGTGGAGTTAGAAAAAGGAAGACCACAAAAAAAATCAATACTTTTTTAAATTATGAAGGTAAGAAATGTTTCTTGTAGGATTTTCAGAAAATAAAAAAAGCAAAAGAAAATCAGAATGATCCCATCTCCTACCTATCCTTGCTCTGTAATTATGTTTCATAATGTAAATCATGTTGCACAGTCCTATTAATCTTATGATCCTTTTTGTTTTTTATGATATTTTACATATGAAAGTTTATTTATTTTTACTTAACATAAACTGTCAATTTTCCTTTCTCTTCCTTTTGTGTTTAAAAGCCCTTTACATACCTGAGATCAAATAGTCACCTATATTTTCTTAGCTTTTTTTGATTTCGAGTTTTCCATTTAAATCACCAATCCATTTCACACTTACTATGGTTCATAGTGCCAGTTGAGTATTAAACTAAATGATTTCATCTGTAAAAGGCTAATCGAAAGCAAACTCAGGTGGGACCTTGGACAGGAGAGTACCACAGCAGTGAAGTTCAATCTCCTCACCTACAAACTGAAAGATATGGCTACCTGACAGTGGGGGAGAAGTGAGACTTCATACAATGTTTGGCATGTAGTGAATGACCAAAAAAGGGCACCAAGATATTGCCACATAATTACTTTAAATACCATTTGCAATGTGATACTTCCTTATTGCAAAAGAAGTCATACTAGGTCTTCTGAAAGACTATATATTCAATTTTTTAATTTTCCTGTAATTCTTTCTTTACTGCTGCTGTTTTATTAGTCTTGCTTTATAACAAGTAAAGAAGTCCCCTGAATCTTTTTTTCCTTTTTAAAATATTTTTAATTTGTTTTATTCCTTTGAATTAATTTAATAATGTTATTGATTTCTCTCCCTCTACTTCAAACCCCCCTAGGATCTCTGTTCTAATTTTGTTAAATATAAAAATTAATTTATGAAAATATGGCATCCTTATAATACTAATTTGCGCACAGGAAAAAAACAATGGCTACCCTCTGTGAGGGCTTGCCATATGCCATGTACCAATCCAAGGTATTTTCACCTACCAGCTCATATAATCTCCACAACAGTTTTCAGAAGAAGTCACACATTTACAAATGAGGAGACGCTCATTTGCATGTTAACCCTCACCAACACCTCCAAAAAGGGAAGTCTGCGACTTCTAATGTAGACACTGGAGATAAATAGAAAACCAGAATCTATAACACGTGAGGAAGAGAGAAGAGGGAATGGAAGGGAGAGTTTCAGGATTTAGCATGTTTAATTTCATAGAAACTGAGAGTTTATTTGTTCACCTTTAAATTGTTGAGCACCTACTGTATACCACAAAGAGAATCCTGAGACCTTATTCTTTCTCTATTAGAACCACTATGGGGTTAGGCAGTCGGGGATGAGGAAAACTTCCTGGGTCCTAAATCATCCCAGGCTATGCCAGAGAGGAGTGGAGAATTGTCTCCACTTTTCCCAACACAACAGTCTTCACTTTACCATTTACCCTAGAGCAAAAGAGGCTATAGTTCAAGATTCACATGAGAGGATGACAATTCAGCTCAATTAATATCGATTCTTAAAACATTTCCAGGTTAAAGTAACTATTTTCAGCCTTCCATGGACTGGACTTTCATCCCCAGAGGACTTCTTAGGATTCAATTCTGGCCCTTGAGACCAACACCAGATCTAAGCCTGGCTAGAGGTACCTGAAACCTCAGCACGCCCCAGTGTAACATGCAGGCTCTTGGCCATATGGCGTCCCCTGAGCCTGCTGTTCTCTGATCTATGCCAGAATGGGCATATGCTGGGATATTTCAGGACCCTGAGGGGAGAGTCAAAATGTCATAGAGCCAGTATGAGGTTAAGCTTCCATTTCTCTTCTTTATGGCATAAGTAGAAATGGAACCGGGAGGAAGCAGAAAATGCCATTATTGGTTCTAAAGCATAGAAGGTTGAGGTTAGGACATATAAGATAAAATTTCTGGGCTTTCTGAGGTATGACCTGTTTATACATATAAAATAAGCTTTTAAAATGTCTAACAATGAAAAAGTTTTCTATATTTATAAATTCTATCCACTTGGCTTCACTTAAGCTTATTTTCTCTGTATTCTGAGAAGAGAAAGATCTAGAATCCAGTTGATTGATGGTGTCTTTTTTTTTTCTTTTTTTTGAGGAGGACTTAGTTGGAGGGGATGTCCATAAGAATGAGTCATTGCTTCAAGATTCATATTCAAAAAATGAATAAATACAGACTTGGTGTTGCTGTTTGAACTCCACATGACCAAGTAGACGTTCAGTGCAGTTAATGTTATATGCTGCCTATTATGCAAGGCCAAATAAGCTTCCAGTCAGAGAGAATCTCCCCTCCTCGTATGCATTCTTGACAGGCAGATTGGGAAGAAGAGGAGAGGAAAAGGCATGCAGACACAAGGTGGAGATGCCTTGAGGGCTAAGAGAAAGGAAGAGCTTACAGAGAAATCCCCATTTTGAGGAGACGGTGTGAGCCTGGAAGTGTGGAGCGGTGATAAGGGAAGGGAGCTGCTCAGAAGAATATTGGAAAACAGGAGGTCTATTGTCAATCCAGACCTTCCACCTAAATGACTGAGAAGGATATAAATACAAGAATGAACATCAAGGAAATTGTTGTTGTTCACAATGGAAGGCTGATGAATTTTACAGAGTTCACTCAGTGGCCTTGAGAAAGGTACTTTCCTAAGTGTCAGAATGGTGCCCACTTGCCAGCATTCACAAGTTGCGATGAAATATTGCCGACTTGTTTAAATATTGTTCATCTTGACTGTTGAGACCCCTGAGGAATCTTAGTAAAGTCAGTTTCATAAAACACAAAGGCATGTTCTCTTTTCTCTTAATGAAAGAAAAATACTAGTGAATTCATGGCCTTTTCCCTTCTTTATAATGGAATCTGCAATATAAATCCAATGTTTAACACATCTGAAATGTAGAATGTCCTTTTTAATTATACACATGCACACCACTCCACATGAGTAATTTATTTTGCTAATTTTGACCAAAGAATTAATTACCATTTGAACTAAACTCTTCTAATGAATGAATATACAATTAAGGTCATCTTCATATGATGGAAATTGGTTACAAATAAGACATAAGCAAGATTCAAATCATGAAGCTCTATTTAAATTTCATTAACCAAGTTCTTCTAACAGGATGATAAGTACAGAGCAATATTCAAGTCCTCTAAAGCGTAAAGCAAAACAACATTAATTTTAGAAGGGGATAGGGGAAGAATAAAAAGAAAATGGAAACAAGGAAAGAGTTCTCTGTTTCCAGGCACAGGAGGGGATTTGTTTGTATGTAGTGGTGGACAAATAGAAATGTATAAATACATGTACATGCTGCAGGAAGCAGCTACCTTCGCAAATAAATCTCCTTGGTTTCAGCAGTGAAACTGACAGCCCTTGGTCAATGTTAAGACCATGCCACCTTCTGGTTGCCATGTGTATGACAGGTGCTCATATTGTTTACAAACTGCAGCATTTCTGTTTTATGCAAAACTTATATTGAAGGGAAACAGCAGACACATTCCTTGTGTTGTTCACTCTCTCCCCTGGGGACTGTATTGGAATGAGAACACGATCCATAAATGTACTCCAGTGACTTCTTGGCTTGAAAATCTGAGTTTGCTTTTCAAGCTTGATCAACTGTAATGGTGCATGATAGACCAGACACAAGCACAGACAATACTGCAATTTTGAGAGCAAGAGGATTTGGTTGCCTGTCTTTTCCCTGGTTGCCACTTTCTGAACCTCTTAGAGTTGGAGAAATGGAGCTGCAGCAATCGAAACAAGGACTCTGCCAGTCAGAGAAAGCAGATGGGGGAATACATTATATCATTGTGCCTGCAAAGCTGCAAAATAACAAACATGTAAGCTAATTTCTGGACAACTGTTAACATGCAATTGCGACCAAAGGGTGATTTGAGGAATTCTATTCTGCTTAAATTCCTCCATAGTTTCGGTCATATCAGCTGTGTTATCATGGCCTTTGGAGTCCTAGCTGGATAATAAGATACCTTTCCTACCAAACCGGGTATCTTAGCTGGAGGACTTCTGGAGCACCCGTTTTGTGCACGTGTCTGCTGTAGTTAGCCAATGAAACACTAGTGTTTGCGAAGGCAGTCACAAAGGAAAAGCATTTGTTTTCCATGTGCATTGCTTAGGGGATTGTATGTCTTAATCAAAATTAGCCCTAGAAACCTTGAAATCCTATAATATTTGTAAGTGTGTCTATAAAGGCAAATATATTTATAGAGAAAGCATAAGCTTAATTGAGTAATTGTTCTTTATATTTTGTCAATGTAGCTACTAACAGTCCTGGGTAGGCAGCCCTATGCCACACTGCACTTCCTCGTTCCATCTGCTGCCCACCTTTCTGTACCTGTACAAACACTCTCAGTCCTGAAACAGAAAACCGGTAGTACTTTCACTCACAGAAGGAAGTGGGACTTTACTGTAATGATCTTATGATTTCTTCAACTTTCTATTTCACCTTGCCTATGTTGATTAAAACTCAACTTTTTTGCAAATCGAACCATTTCAGAATCTACAAATAAAGTGACTGTGAAGGGAGTAATTAGGAAAAAAATGAAAAATGCATGTTTACTTACAAACACTAAATTCAGCTGTTGTTATTGTCCTAAATTATTTCCCCAAATTGATATGGGGATTTACCCTATGTAAAATTTGATTATAAAGAATAAAATCTTCAAAGATAAGTTTTTAAAGAGTATCTCAATTTTTAATTACTTGCTGTGATAACATTCTTCACTGCAGGGCACACATAGCTGCTTTGTAGTAAATATCTCCTGAAAAACTAAAAGAACAAGATCAAAGTGTGAGATTGATAGGGATGTGAATACATGATGCAAAGAGAACCACCTGAAAATGGATTAAAAAATCTGTGAGACTCAGGAACCAGTTTGAGGGACTCCCACCAGGCAAATCTGGGGCCATTTACAATCAAAATAAATAATGAGAGTAAAAGTTTATAACCCACTAAGATAAGACTCCATGAGTTCATACTAATATAAACACATAAACCAATGCTCAAAAAGTAAGAGCTTTTTCTTACAATAGAAAGGCAACTAATAAATGGGAAAGAAATTATGAAATTAGAAAATCACCATTTGGCAGGCATTATAATACTTAATTCAGGGAAGCATTATTAATTGCATTACAACTTGTCAGTGTAAGTTTAAGGATTGTTGTTTTTCTTTTTTCCTCACTCTGTTGCCCAGGCTAGAGTGTCGTGGCATCAGCCTAGCTCACAGCAACCTCAAACTCCTGGACTCAAGCGATCCTTCTGTCTCAACCTCCCTAGTAGCTGGGACTACAGGCATGCACCACCATGCCTGGCTAATTTTTTCTATATATTTTTAGTTGTCCAGCTAATTTCTTTCTATTTTTAGTAGAGATGGGGTCTCACTATTGCTCAGACTGGTCTCAAGCTCAGACTGAGCTCAACCAATCCTCCCGCTTCGGCCTCCCAGAGTGCTAGAATTACAGGCATGAGCCACAGTGCCCGGCCTGAGGATTGTTAATATAATCTCATTGTATCTGTCCACAAAATAAAGACTTGAGCGTGGAAAAATGTGGTAAACATCTTAACCAAGTGATCAAAGTTAACATCCCCAGCAAATGCACAAATCTAGTTTGTACTTCCTGATACAAAGCACTGAGAAGAATTAAATATCATTTCTGTGATACTCCTGCCCAAATCCCAAAACCTAAATCTAAATTCATGACAAAACACTAGACAAATCCAAAATAAGAGGCACTCTGTAATATAATTGGCTTACATTCTTAAAAAAATATTAGCGTCATGAAATACAAGCAAAGAGTATAATATTGTTCCAGATTTTAAAGAGACTGAATGGCTAAGAATAGCACATGATCTTGTATTTTCTCTTATAAAAGACATCAAGTCAACTGGCAAAACCTGAATAAATGTCTTTTGTTTAGATAGTTGTATTGTCTCAATGTTAGTCTCCTGATTGTATTAATTGTATTGTGGTTACATCAGAGAAATTCTTGTTTTTAGAAAATACAAACTGAAGTATTTAGAGGGAAAGGGGCTTCATCCCTGCAATTAACTATTAAATTATTCAGTAAAAAACATGGTAAACATTGATAATAAGACAATGTGTGTATGAGAATTCTTTTTATCATTCTTGCAACCTTTCTACAAGCCTAACATTTTTAGAAGGAAAAAATCAATAAAAAATTGACAGAGCTGCCACATCTTTGGGTCATAACAAGTAACTGTTACTTTGCCAGTAACAGGTAACTAATTTTCTTTTTTATTTAAAAAGCAAGTTGGTTTAGTCTCCAGTAGACTCAACTTGAGGCACTGAAGGTAGAATTTGGAAACCATGTCTTTCCAGAGTACCCTCTTTGCATACCCGGCTGCAAACCGACTCTTTTCCTATTTGAGCCTCAAATTTCTCTTCTCTTCTTTCTACCACTTTCTTCCTTCTGTGCATTCACTCCAAAAACTTTTATTGTGACCCATTTACAACCAAGCCACGTGAATTGCTGGAAATTCAAAGAAGAGCGAGTCTCAACTCCCAGGCTAAGCTGCACATAGCTAATTCTAGTAGAGTATGTTTCCTAAGTGTAACAGAAGAAGAAAAACCAAGGGGAGAAAACGGTAACATGGGTGACCTTAAGGAGTCTTGACAAGGGAGCGCAAGTGTACCAGGCAGGCAAGGTGAGGGGGGCAGTGTTGAAAACACTGAGGGGTAACAGGTGGGCAGTTTGCGGAGGCATCTCCCAAGGACCTGTTAGTTATTGCTGGGGCACCAGGGCAATGGCGAGGGACGTAGGTGCACAGAGGCAAGGGCTGGGTCACAACCTGTTCACCCCACTATGGCATCTGAATCCTATTATTGGGGGTGAGGAGCCACTGAAGGTTTTAACCAAGCAATGATGTGCTTAGATTTGCATATTACAAGGATCCTTGCTGCTCAGCATCCTTTTCTAATTCTTTTATTTGTTGGCTGTTTGCTCACTGAATGACTGTTTTAGGTCAGATGCTGTGCTAGTTTGAGGCACACGTGATAAAAAAAAAAGGCACACATGGTTTTTGTCCTTACAGGGCGTTTCCATTCTGAGGCCTTTGTGGTTTTTTTCCTATCGTTTCTAACATTGGAATTTGGGCCATGTTTAAAGACATGTTTAAGTTGTAGTTGCTCTGCCCTTTATTTATTTGTGCTTCTTAACCTCTCCCTGGAACTCCTAAACCTGTTGTCTTTATTAGGCTATCAGAAGGAGGAGGTCCTTGAAATAAACTACGGTGCGATGTAAGGCAAACTTTGCCTTTCCCTAGCCAACCTGGAGTAGCCAGCTTAAACTATCCTCAAAGGTTTATGCTCAAATCCAGCAGGTAATATTGAAATTACAGGATTCCCTAAAAGTCATCTTTTTAATTCATTTACTTAAACAATATTCCTGTCACCTTAACATTTATAAGATAAAATAATTATATCATTTGTATAATTCTGAAATGTGGTTAGCCATTATTTTCAATTATTTTTTCACAATATAGTACAATCATTTATATTTTCTGTTTAGTATACTAATTAGATTAATGGCCTCTAGTTCTAAGTACTGTAGTATTTTATTTCATGGTGTTTGAAAGCTATCTTGTATGGAATATAATTTTCACTGTATAAATTCACATATTATCATTATTTTTAAAGTATATTTTTATTATAAGAGTCGGCAAGGGGAAAATGTACTCAGGTGTAGTCATGCACCACATAATGCCATCTCAGTCAACCAGGGGCCATATAAATGACAGTGGTCCCATAGGATGATAACAGAGCTAAAAAATTTCTTTTGCCTAGTAACGCTATATCATTATAAGGTATCGTAATGTCTTAGCACAATGCATTATCTTTTCTATGTTTAGATACACAAATACTTACCATTGTTTTACAGTTGCCTACAGTATTCAGTACAGTAACATGCTGCATAGGTTTGTAGCACGGGAGCAATAGGCTGTACCATATAGCCCAGATGTGCCGTGGGCTGTGCCATCTAGGACTCTGTAAGTACACTCTGTGATGTTCAAACAGCATGCAATCGCCTAACGACACATTTCTCCGAACGATCGTTCCGTCCTTAAGCAACATATGATTGTAGTTTAGATTTTTCTCAAGGAACATCATACTTTATTCAACCAAATCACCTACTGTGGATCAAACATTGGGTTAGATGCTCCCAGAGGATACCGAAGAAAGAGAAGTGGCCTAGGAGAAGTGAGAATAGAGGTGGCTTCCCTAGAAAAATGTATTTTTTAATTAGAGAAATAATATAGTTTTCCCTAATAGATATATCCGTAAGCTTTGGACTTGATGTGAATCCTCAAGCTGCTGCCGTAAGTTCAGGCAAGATACTTAACCACTGCTAGGCTCAGTTCTTTGTTTGTAAAATGCAGATCATAATGACACATTAGTTTCTCTTTATCTTCTTCTTTTCACTCCCAGGCTCAGAAAACAGCAGGATCAAAAGGTTGCAGAAAAGGGAACACACTGTCCTAGCTGCGGCTCTGGCTTTTTATGACTGTGGCAGTCCATGGACTTTTCCTTCCCCTTTAATCCAATCACCAGAAGCCTTTGGTCCTCTTGGAATTTCATTTAACATTTTAGATATTCTAGCAATCATTTTCAAATAGCTTCCGCTAACATATCATATTTCTGCTTTAACTGTCAGTGCATAAAATAGTGATGATGGTTAAGTTATGACTAGTATTCCATGAAATTGTCAGATAAGCCACTGGTTTTAAAATCCAAGTTTTGGCCACAAGTGGCACTCTGGAGTCTACATGCATTTTAGAAAGATTGATTTTCAAGGTAATTCCTTCACTGGGCTGATAACAATGAAGTGGAACTTGCTGTTTGTTTAGCTACGTAGAATACCGCCAGAGGGAGTATTGTGAAATATCGAAATGATCAGAAAGGAGCAGCAAGTGGATATTAAAGTCTTTTTTTCCCTGGAAGATTTTTCTTTTCTCCAAAAGAAAGATATATTTTGCATGTTTAGGGTTTTATTTTTTCCTGTACAGATTATTTGGAGATCTGTTACATACCAGACTCTGGGAATCACAAATGGCTGAGCCTCAGCTCCTACTCTGTAAACATTTTTAGTCTGGTAGATGAAATATATTATATTATTTTATATTATATTATTACATCATATGAATATTATATTTTAATATGATGAGTTCTAGCAGAGTGTAGCCATACCTGAGAGCAGAAGGATGAATTTAATGATCTCTTGCTTTCTGTTCCAAGTGAGTGGTTCTATAATAAGGAATAACATATCAGGGTACCATGATTTTTGGAAGCTATTCCCTGGAACCCCAGGACTGAGTACTGTGTGCTGAGGAAGTGATGACTAGAATTGTTAAGCACTTCCATTTTTGCAAGTGGGTAGTGTTGTGAATATTTCCACTTTTCAATGGATCGTTATTCCTCCAACAACGGAAAATTTCTCATTCTTTGTAGTCTGTTTTTTCCTGCTATGGAAATTATGATCACGAATTCCCATCCATTTACGTAAAAGAAACACAGGCAGGTAACCTAGAAAAGCTACTTTCTGATATTTGCATGTCCTCCCTGGTGGAAAGGGGGGTTTGGGCTGTCATGTGGGCTGCATCTAAGGGATTTAGACGAAGAGGATTTGGGACGCCACCACCAAAGGCAGACTCTGAAGTGCAGAGGCAGGTCTCTTACATTCTGCCAAAACTGGATCCGTTCTCAAGCTGTTTAATTTGTGATTATTTTTTCTTGTTGCCTTTTCTTTGAAAATTAATTGTAGATGTGAAATGGCCATGTTTAAATAATTCATAAAAAAATAGATCCAGAGGAAAGTGGCAAAGGTATAGAGACACCCAGTGAAGTACAAAGCAGGGGTCGGGTCCGTTGTAGTTTTCCGAGAGCTTTTCCTACTCTGGAGCGCTTAATTAGGCCTATTTGCCTGTTTGGCCCTGGGTTGGTTTTGTTCTTTCAAGAAATCTGTTGACCTAACGCTACATTAAAACACACTAAGCAGTAGCTTCTCACGGTTCATGAAAACATTTGTAAATACTGTTATTGTGGCATTGAGGGAAAAAAAAAAATCAGTACCTTCTGACTGAGAGAAACTCATACATTTAGAATTGTATTTTTTAATGTTACAGAATAGTCTTTTAGCTCTATCAATTAGGCAAACTAGATAGGCAACGTTGTTTAATGTCAGCAGCTAAATGCCCAGAAGATCCTTAACTGTAAAAACAAGAGCTTCTGTAAGTTTTAGCGATTCTTCCGATCCGACAATTAATTGAACTAACTGAGCAATGCCTTTGTGAGGTTTATAGCTCTTGGAACTATTGGTATGTTTCCAGAAGCATTTTAAATGTTACATCCTCACAACTTCTAGATCAATTAGTTTGTGATAGAAGGCGATCGATCTATAGGTCTAAAATTACTTTTTTTGTGCTGATATATCATTTTAAGTAATAAGCTTTTTTTTTTTTTTAAAAAAGAGCTAATTAATGACTCATACCCTGGAGAAGATGCATGAGATTGGTTAGACTTTCACCCTCATGCTTCAAGGGAACTTTTCCGATGCTCGTCAGAGCCCCCCTCAGATATGAGTAGCTAAAATGGTAGGAAAAAGTGACTACACAGTGCTATAAGGAGGAGAATTAGGTTTCTAGCATCTATTAAGTTTGCTGAACACTCCAAGATTTTAAAACCAAAGCTGTTCAAATATGTACTGCTTCAATTATTCAACATGCCCATTTTAATTTCCCTTTAAAAAATACCGTGGTATTTCCCCTTTCACATAGCACAAAATATATTTCTGTCTACTGTTCTGTTATGGAAAAAGAGGTCTTCAAAGGTAATGTTCAAAAATATCCATCTGGCTACTTAAATGCTATCATGTCTCTTTTTGTTTCCCTGGTCTCTGATGAGGAAGTGTTTGTCGTTTAATTGCTGCCGAGGATCACAGATGATGGTTTATAGGTTTAGGCAAATGGTGGGCAGCACTTTGTTAACAAACGGAAGAACACACTTGTACTTCATAATTATCCTAGAGAGCTCAATTGGCCCTTAACGGCACCTGTCCGAACAGCATCAGGGAGTCTTGTTTCAACACAAAAGCTCCTTCTTCTTAATTAACCTGTGTGCACTTGTTACAAATAAAATCTATTTGTTTCCAGTTAATATATTTGCTGCTGCTTTAAATATTCGTTTATTAGTATGCTTGTTAAGTGAAGGAGTGGAAAAGAATAGCTTGGATGACTTCCATCACATACACGGAGCTTTAAGACATCAACAAATGGACTTTCTATGTCAATTACTTTGCTATGTGCTCAGTGGACCCCCAAATCTGCTTAAGAAAAATGAGTATCTTTCAACCATGAAAGCAACACAGGGAGCAATTGAGAAGCAAAGTATCCATGACAGTAATCAGTGAATTTTTATTAGAGAAGAATTTTTCATGCAATTTGTGGGAAGCTTGATTTCATTTCTCAGTCAATCTTATGGCTATTTTGTGTGCAAGTGCAAAAACCACTGGACATGTGCAAGTAGATGCATCTTGATTTTCCCTTCAGTTGGCCTCAACCCAATGAAAAAGAAATCATTTGCTTGCTCTTTGTGACATTTTAAGCAGAAGAAACTTGAGCATTATAAAGAAATTGAAGTATAGATACATAATGCATTGGGGATGTGGTAATTGAAAAAGCAGTAGAAACAAGAAACATGCAGTTATTTAGCATATTTTATGTAACATATAGAAGTAAAGTAGTGATTCTTATAAAGACTGACAAAATTACCATTCAAAATTTTACGTTCTTAAAATTTGTGTTCTTACATTCTTCTTTTACATTCTTAAAGTTTTGGCAGTCTAAAATTGGTCTTACATATTTGTCATTGTTCTTCAAAACTCAAGTTGGAAATTTTTCTAAAATACATTTTTCTAAAGGTGAGAAATAGCCTACTTTACAAATTATTTTGAAAATAAAAAATTATTTTATACTAATATAAACAAGGATCTTTAATTTTTATTTGAATGAAATATTAGAGAGATACAGCTTTAAAGACAGCCCTTCAGAATATTTTTTCTGATTTTGTTGTGTCAACAATCATGCTAATATGACTTCAATTAGGTTTGCTTAACTGTATACAGAGAATTCAAAATACACATAAATATTGATGAAAGAGCATTCCCACAGCCAGCAATCAATTACTTTGATTCTTCTGTTTTAAAATTGGTCCGATAATGCATTTTAGAATAGGTCAATACTGCCTGCTACATAGAGTAACATGTCTAATTTATTTCTGTTCATCATAATCATGTAGTTAAGAACAATATGCTTAAAATCTCGACTAGTCACTGGGAAGAATGATATATAAAATTGACAAAAGAATTTATAATATTGCTATTGTGCATAATATTTGTAAAAGATGTAACACATTCTTGCATCCCGTTTTTCCCACGGACATGTAATGCCTTGGATATCGTATTCATTTGTATTAATTTGATTGGTCACTGCATTCGCACACCCACATTCTATATTTACCAACACAAAAGAGACTGTCTCTCATGCCCAGGCTGAAAAATTTCTCACTGTCCCCTCAGCATCATTCCGAAAAAGAAGAGAATGTTCAGAGAAGAAGAGAATGTTTTTCACTCATGCCTTACTAAATCACTTTTCTTCAGAATATGAATTCTTCATTAGCATCACCAGAAAATACTTATTGAGTTCTGTATGTGAAAAATGTTGTGAAGATGCTACCAGAAGGACTGTAATTCGATCCCCTATCATCATACTATTTGAAGTTTACTATCACCACTTAGGGACAGTTAGCAGACAGGGGACCCAGAAGGGGAAACATAGAGGTGCATCTTTCTCCTGCCAATGTCCTCCATATACCTTACCCTTTAGAAAACTTAAATTCATTCTGTAACATCCTAAAGAAGAAAACATTAATCTGGGAATCAGGAAACTTGCCTGTGTTTCCTTCGTGAAGGTAATAAACATCCTTCTGCTGCGGTCTATCCTGCTATTCCTTCTCACTTAGCAGAGCTGGAGAGCCCAGGACAAAAACCAAACAGATTATTTTCATTTGAGTCCTCATATATGTTGGACTTACATGGAGATGCTTTAATTATTTTAGAGCACTAGGACTGTATTTATAATCAGTGTAAAACTATTCACTCTCATCTTAAGTGGGTATTTGGAGGAAGTTCTTATATCCTTAAGAGTTGCTTTAGTAGTAGGAAAGAACTTTAAAATCCATAGTGTTCTATCCCTTATCTGAACTCCTATATTACTTATTGTTTATATCATTCTGATAAACAGCAAATATGTTGCCTTAAATTGCTACACACAATTGTATTTACTTATATAATAAATGTCATTAGTCTATATTATTTATGCATATTTCCTATCACCCATTAATAGAAATAAATGATTTAAACCAAGCAATTGTATAGCATTATTAATAAGAAAATTATAACACTTAAGTCCCTTTGCATTTTATTAATATTCTTGTTCTGGTCTAAGCCTATTTGGGCATTCACAATTATTAGGTTCTGAGTAGATGCATATCACTTCTGATAGTTAGAAGTAGGTACATACTAAAATTATTCTCCCCCAAAACATTGCTACCTGATGGTATGTTACAATGAAAGCAAATCTGAGAATTAATCTTGCAACACATGTCAATATCTATCTGTAAGCAAAGACAAAAACAGAACACAATCTGCTCTGTAAGAACATTCTTATATAATTTATTATATAAATAAATATGTGCCTACCAACTCAAGCATCACCTATTGTGCGTTTTACCATAGAACAGGTAGAATATGTTACATGACTCAGATGCATGAGAGTTCACCACGGGTTGTGGAGGTGGAGGAAACAAACACAAAAGAAGCTCAGCTTGAGCCAGACTCCCAAGGAAAGTCAGTTCTCAGGTGGATGGAGTGGGATAAAGTCATTTTAAGTGGGAAGGAACCAACAAAAGTTCAGAGATGAAAACACCGTAGGCAGGCTCACGTGTTTGCGGAGTTGCACTTTTCCTTATTCAAGCTATCAAAGTTGGAACAACATTTTGAACATAGGGAACATTATCATCAAATTATAGGTGTTTTAATAGTCCTACCTCCATAATTAATCTATTCTAATAGGCCATCAGGCATAAAGATTGTAGATTTTCTATTTTTTATAGGCAACTTTTCAGTCAGAATATTTTATAACCTATTCCCTAAAACAGGAAGCGCTGTGAAAACACCACCTCTAATCCCATTAGCAGTTCAGTGCGTTACTGCTACTAATAATGCCAAGGAGGCAATAGTCTTTTCCCTGTGTTCATTCATTCATTCATGCATGCATGCATTTGATCTGCAACCTGGATTAAGCACCTACTATGCGTCATGCATTGTGCTAAGCCATAAGCCATTCCAATGAGTTGAGGGGAAGGCTGCTTAGTATTCCTTACCACCCAGGACTATGATGTTATTAATGGACTAGTCAATTGTCCAAGGCTATCACCAGAGATAGCCTCCAAGCCCCTACTAAGCCCTTTAACCAGCAAAGATTTTTAAATGTTTTCCCATTTGTAATCTGGGAGGCTAAGACTGCTTTTAGGGGCAGCCAGAGTCCTGGCTCCTTAGGACAGTCTGTAGAAGGTAGACTTATCTAGCACTCTCAAACTGATTTTAAAGTGGGGTTCTGATGTATAAAATAGAAGGTCAATGAGGTGACTCTATCAGTATGTATTATTTGCTTCCAAAGGACATTTGGAGAACCAGCAAGGATTGCCTACTGTTCTCCTGTCTGCAACATAAGAAAGCTGAGCTTCCCAACAGCGAGGTGCTTCACTAGGGTGATTATATGTCCAGATTTGCCTTGGACAGATCCAGAGTTCATCAGTTGTCCAGGTGTATAATTATTAATAGCATCTAATTTTCTTCTTAAAAATGTCCCACTGGTACAATAAATTATATGGTCACATTAATACCAGTTGACTTTGGCATTGAATAATAGGCATCTAAGCCCAACAACAATTTGGGAAAGAAGGCTTTCGATAGGTTAAAATACTTTTAGCCAAAGAAAACTGCTAGAATGGTTTCTTGAGCTAGTTACATGATACTAAAAACCTAGTCACCCTGTGAAAGTTACTTCCATATGTGCACATAAGTGTTGATCAATTAGTCGGGCAGATGGGAGGGGGCAAAAGGGGATGGGTAAATTCACACGTAATGGGTGCAGTGTGTGATGTCTGGGGAATGGGCACGCTTGCAGCTCCGACTTGGGTGATACAAAGGCAATATATGTAACCAAAGTACTTGCACCCCCATAATATTCTGAAATAAAAAAATTAAAAATAAAAATAAATAAACAAATAAAAACCTAGTCAGTTTGGCCAACAGAGCTAGACAATTAATGTCAGGGAAATGAATCTTCAAAGCCTGGTGGTCAAGAGAACAGACTCTAGGACCAGGCTGTCAGGTTCACATCCCAGTTCTGTCACTTTCTGCTCATGTGACTTTGTCCTCCCTAGTCTCAGTTTCCTCATCTGTAAAATGGAAATGATAAGAGTACCTATCTCACATCTTCCATAGGGTTGCAATGACGATTATATGAATTAATATAGATAAAATGTCTAGAACAGTACCTGGCAAACTGTCAGCCATGTATTAATAATAAAGGCTTGTTCTCACTCCAGCATCAATCAAAAAGAGTGCGCATGGAAGAGTTAACAGTCCCAGCACAGATGCAGCTTAACTGAGCAATGTCAAACATGACTTCAACAGACAACAGAAAATTTAATAGTCTACAAAACAAATGACAGGTTGCTATAAGCTGTAAATATGATATTTAAGACATATATTATATTAAAAACAAAAGTTTTGTTTACAATAACACTTTGAGCTTATGTGAAGTGAAATTTCTTGCTTTTTTTTTAAATCTCACTGACCACTACAGAAGTGTTACTTGTTCTTTATTACTCTCAAGATATAAAGGATTCTATTAGTATCTTAATGCTACAGCATCTTAAAATTTTTTTTATCTTCTAATATTACAATATTTTAAATCCTCATTGAATATACATTCCATTTATATCTCCCCAGTTCTATGTAAAAGGTACCATACATATTTTTGGTTTGGATATGTCACTAAACCAGATAAATTCCATTGTATACATCAGGGACAATATATGTGTAACCTGAAAAAGAATCACTGATTAATAACAGGATACATTAAACTGATAATACTTGACTGTTGGCTATTAAACTGGAGATTAAGATATCACACAGTTCCCAAAAGTAAATACCTTGATAGAATGATCACAATGGAATTTAGAAATTAAATACAAAAGACTATGTTAATGTGATATAAATGGGAACATGAGAAAATATCAAAGTTGCAGTTTTTGTTGGAAAATGAATTTGAAATGATCTCTTATGCATATGCAACTTTTTAATACATACTCTCTGAGGTACATTTGCACTCACATTTAGAAGTCTAATTAGTAATAAAAAGGGAAGAGTTGGTAATGATAGCACCCCGCTCTTAGGGTCCATATTATAGATTCTGAAAACAAATTCATTAATATCTTAATTTACATGATGTCATTTCCCATACTTAAACACTTCAGCCTGGAAAATGTAAGCGTTATTTTACATTTAACCTGTAAGTTTGAGACTGGGGGACCTTGTTTCTTTCAAAATCAGGCTTTTGACATTTTTCGCCTGCAAAACAAAAGATTTAAAAAAGAAGTAGCCAAAATGCTTTGAAATATGTGCTTTTCTCTAATATGTGCTGTTTCTTAAGAAGGCTAACAGGCATTTAGATAGTGAACCATCAAAAACATCACTTCTAACGCTTCTCTTTTAGGCTATTGCTGGTAGAATGCCTCTTAACCCTTGAGGCAACTCAACAATTGAGTTAAGGAGATTTTCATGTATCGGTTTTGCCTGTCACATGGTTGACTTAACTTCAGGATATACTTTGCAGCTGAAGGTTCATTTCCCTCAATTTGTTAAGTGGCTAATTATAAAGGTTCACAAAAGAATTGACACCAGGGAAAGAGAAGGCCCTGGCTTCTATCAGCTGCCCCAAGAGGCCTGTACAAGTGTCATTTGTGAAAACAGAGCACAAATTAAACAATGGCCTTAATAAGCTGCCAGTAACAGGCGTATACTGAAAGGGGAATTCTTATATAGACGCAAAGCAGGCACTAAATATTTGGAAATTTTGTTTATTTTTTTAAACAAAAAGCTAGTTTTGAAAACTAGCTTCTAATGTAAGTAATTGTATTTAAGCTTCTACTGCAAAAATAAAATTTTAAACCTGAGTTGACCAAAACAAGGGGGAAAAAAAGACCACTTATTTTGTATCTGCAGCTGAGATAAACAGTTTTATTTTTCTTCCTGTGTTATATTGAACATACTTTTGAAGACCAATAAAAACCTGGCCTTATTTTCTGAATAAGCAGATATTTTAAATAGTTATTAGAAATAATGACCAGAAATATGTGTATGAGATAAAACATTTGTATTAAGAAACAAATATTTTCCATCAGATAATAACCAGGTTTCCTATTTATAACCAGTGCCATGAATTCTAAATATCAGCCTTTTTAACATTTGTAAAAGCATAAACACCAGGAAAACTCCCTCCACTTGGAACTATGATAGCTAATGAAACAAAATGAAAATTGCTGCATTGTGTCTACCTTCCATCAAAATATCTCTATGCATAGTATTTGCATCATTATGTAAGACATTTGCAAATATGTATAATGCTTTTGCCTGTGGGAAAACTCTCCTGCACTAATATATTCCTGAAAGATGAATGAATAATTCTTTAGGTATGATAAAAAAATGCAGAGGGTTATATAGAGCAGTGATATTAAAACCACAAGCTCATCATTTAAGTTTTTTTTCTAATGTTAACACTGTAGGTCTGTGTTTTACTTAATTTCTTTTTTCTCTGCAAGTTCACTACTTCTTTTCCAATTTCTTTTCTGATTCAAGATCTACAACATCCTATTTGCTGGAGCTACCTGCTTTGATACTTTAGTGAGGATCTTGTAAAGTCATAACTCAGATCTGGATTTTTGCCTAAGCTCTAAATTTTCAGTTGCCTCTGAAGCAATGGCTGAAATTTGGACATCACCATATATTCATCCCATTGCATTGTCTATCCATCGAATTTAGTAATCAGAGCAAAACCTGATGTTTTTAGAACATATGTTCTACTGAGATTGAAACTGTAAAAATGTGAAGAGAGTTTTTATCATATTTTGAAAGATGGAAAGCATATGGAGGGGTGGTAGTAGATTTAGCTAAGGGATAGGGATGGATTTAGCAGAGTGGAAGAAACAAAGACATAAAAGCTGGCAGAGGTGGAACAGCAACACAGGTGAGCTAGACTGTCTCCATAAACCCCTGAGCAGTTCTGCACTTGGGAACATCAGGTATCTGATGGGGGCAAAGCCAAAAAGACATAGTTGGGCTAAAATGCTATGTGCAGTCACTGAATTTGTCAAGAAGTCTAGAGTTATATTTTCTGGGAGAAAATGAACAGTTTCCAAATTCAGGTACAACAGAAACAAGAGTGGTCAGGGTTGAGGTGTGGAGCTGAAAACAGAGTGCTTCCATTAAGAGAAAGCAGACTCATAGAATGCCCCCACCAACCCACATGCATGGAACTGAAGGAATTTTCTCTGTATGTCTCCTCTGATCACTGTTCTTGATTTTGCCCTTCCAATTTCAAGCCATAAATGCAGAAGAAGAGTAAATATCAATTTTTCTTTCATACCTAAAAATCTCTGGGTTTCCTGAATAGCCATTCTACAAAATAAAGTTTTACTATAGCTATTTATAAGAGGAATGAAATGAAAAACGATTAAATGTGAAAAAAAAATCTTCCAACGAAAAGGTCACCTCCCTTCCCGATGGGTCCACGGTGAAGTCCTTCAGTGAACAAGTCCCATCCACAGAGATGGAGCCTCCAATCTGTTTTTAGTGCCTCATTCATAAACACTTACAGGTAACAAGGGGTCATCAGGCCTTTGGTTAAGCCTCCACTATGAAAAATATTATAAAAATAATCATACAAACAGAGGAATTTAGGGTAGGCAGACAATGCTAACAACAGAAGAAACTTGAAAAAATTTAAAAAAAAAATATCTTTGGAGAATCAAGAAAAGACATTGTGTTCATAAAACAAGAACAGGGTGCTGTGAACAGGAACAATCAGAGAACAAGAAAGAGCTATTATAGATTAAGAATAGGATCAACAAAATGACGATGCAATAGAAAGGTAGATGGATAAAGACAAGAAAATGTCCCCCAAAATATATCAAAAAGACTAAGAAATTGAAAGTGGACAAATAAAAAAAATTAGTCAATTGAGAAGACACAATATTTTATATTAATACAAGATCTAGAGAGACTATGGGTAACAGAGCAAATGCAATTATCTAAGAAATAACACAAGAAAAACATTCAGAACTGAAGGACATTTGTCTCCACGTTAGAAGAATATTAAGTACTCAGCCCAATAAATAAAAAAGAGACACCAAACCAAGGCACAGCTAGAGCACATTATCATGAATTTTCAGAACATCAAGAATAAACGCAAAATGTTAAGTACTTCAAGAAAGAAGGAAAGGAAAGAAAAAAGAGATTAAGAAAAAAGCAAAAGACAAAAAAAAATAAAAACAGATCCTATATCAAGGACACAGAATCAGAATGGCATCAAATTTCTCAAAAGTGACATTGAAAACTAGAAGAAGAGAAAAAATTGCTTTTAAAAATCTAAGGCAAAATGACTAGAAACTCCAAATTTTATATTATCAACATTCTCAACTGGGCCCGAGAGTAGAATAAATATATATTTAAACATATTAGGACTCCAAAAATATTACCTAGTATCACTCTTTTTCAGAAACCCACTGCAGGTTATTTTTCAGAAAAAGTAAAGAATGAATTAAGAAGAGAGATCCAGAATATAAACACTCTAATATTAGGGTGAAAAGATGTTCTTGTTTGTTTGAAACAGTCTTGATTTAGCTCTATTATTTGGCATAATTGTTAGTAAGACCCCTTTTATTCTCAAAAGTGTCCTACTTATTTTTAAAAGGTATATATGTATATATATAATTTTGTATTTTATGACATTCAAGATTCTTAACCAAATCTCCCAATTTTTGTTCAATGTCAAAAAAAAATGATGAAACTAGTGGGTCAACTTACATACATTCTGGAAAATTCATCAGAAAATATACAAATGATTACCTTGAAACTATGAGATAATTATGTCACGAGTAAACCTCTCATTAACAGTTGCAACTTTCTTCCAAGTAAAGTCAATGATTTAAAAAAAGAACATATAAAAATAAGTTTTCAATGCTTGTAAACTTTATTCAGATATTTAACTCACTTTTGTTACTCATATAGGTCAATAGAAAATGTTTATCCAAAAATTGCTTTCATAATAGAAGGCATTTATGAGAGTGATCATGAGATGCTAATATATCAATCCCAATGATGTACTTTTCAAATTCTTTAGACTTACCTTCAGTTGCTTTGCAGCGGTTAAGACATCAGATGCCCAAAATGAAACTGTCTAAAGGGCATATATTTAAAGATAGCCTAAACATAGGTATTAACTTGTTCAGAGATTTGATGCACATGCCCATCATGCGCAATGTGCTAAGTGTTTTCCATGCACTGTGGGAGACAAGTTACATTCATGGGCTCCCGAAGGTCTGGTTGAGAGTTATTCAAATTATGGCTCTGCCTCTTATTTGCTATATAACCTTTGGGAAACTTGCAAAAGCTCTCTATGCCTTTAGTTTCCCATGTGCTTTGAATCAAAACACTTTTGCCAGTCTCTGTTTTTGTTATATGAATGTTTCCCCAATTCGTATGACAACTAAGCCTTTGTTGGAGTCACGTGAGTAGGTTAGTCTTCTTTCCCCAAAAAACTGGACAACGCTATACTATGTACTTTAAAAATTGAGTGTATGTTGTAACATTATCACAACCAACAGCAATGAATATGAAAGGACAGATGCTATACCTATGTGATTGTCACCATACTTCCCTATCCCTGTCTATCGTAAAGCATGGACAAGCAGTAACTTGTCAACAACTTTACTAAGCTGCTGGGACAAATCATGGGTTTCAGATCTTTTTTTGTAGAAAGAATCAAGTATAACAGCCAGAAAGGCCAAGAAGCTACAAAATGTGAGGAGGAGAAATAACGTTATGATTATAGTTGGTACCTATTGGTTCTGAAAGCATCTACAAGAAGTTACGTGGTCAACAGCAAGACTGAGTTATGTAACCAGATAATAGGTTTATGCTGTCAAGTGAAATATAAAGGTGAAATAATAACTAACTTCCTAAATACTTATCAACATCTCTAAAATGTGTAGCTATATGACCATGTAAACATAATTTTGTTGACATTATCTTTTAAGATAAAAATATATGGTCTGTTTTCTCCGGAGTTTTTTTTCTTTTTTTCTTTTCCTTTTTTCTTTTTTTTTTTATATGAAGCAAGTGATGATTAAAGAATTGAAGTTTTCTGGTGAATGAAACAGCCAGACCACTTTTCATGACAAAGTTGGTAATTAGAAGGCCAATTTAATGGTGAATCAGGCAGAAATATTCAAACCATGACAAATGACTTTAATAATGCAGCTTGCAATGCTTGAACAGAAATAAATTTCACTTCCTCAAACTCTCGCCTTTTCCTGCCTGCCTGGAAGATAGAACTGTCCAGGAGGTATTTTGTACCCTTTATTCAGTAAAGCTTTTACTAGATTTTAAGCGACCAAATAGCTTGCAAATGCAAAACATCATTCAACTTCTTATGATTTTTTTTTTTCCTGAAGGTAGACCGTGTTCAGAATTCTGAGTAAGTAAGGATTTATTTTTCTTCTGTTCTGCTTAGCCCTGCAATAGTGTTTTATTGTTGCCACTCTGACTTGAGGTATTAAAGGGAGCTACATTGGCCTCAAAATTGAAAGCTAATTTTGGTGTTTGTCATAAGTTTGTTAAGACCACATGCATTCCACAGTTTGAAAAATTTCATTATTCTGTCCATGCTGGGGCTTCGTAATTGGATAGTAAGGATGTTCAAAGACTAATTTAGTGAATTGCACAATATTTTAAATGGAATTATGCAGGTTTATGGGTCCTTAGGGGATTCAGCTAGGAGCCTCTCGAGAAAATCTGTTTATCAGTAAATGATATTAGCAGCTTTCACCTAGCTTTTGTCTTCATTAAATTGCTGCTCTCCCAATTGAGGGTCACATCTGAGGCCTGCTTTGATAATTTGTCATTATTGTCTTGTTTATTGGAGCATAAAGTTGATACAGGCTGGGCTGTGCTGTTTATACGCAATGTGCAAAGAAGTTTTTATTAACAATTCCATCAGTGCTAAATCAAAGCGGAATTTTTTAGGGTTCAAGAAAGGGAATCATTTGTAGCATTCTAATTTCCTCTAAAACTCCCTGAGTACATGCTATGCCCCCTTCTCTAATATGTATAACACATAATGGCATTGCCAGAGCCAATTCTCCACAGACTTTTTTTTTTTAAATCCATTTTTATCTTTAAAAATAAAGTTGAAATTTGAAATTCTTTTCCTAGTATTGGCCTGCCAAGTAAAACCAAACTCATGCAACAGACCTCCCTTAAAGTATAACATTTACGAATAATCACCATCAACTATTTATTTTAAGAGGCTTGGGGTACAGTGGAGACATTAAAATTATTAAGAAACATACTATGTATTATAGCACAATTAAGCGTACATTTCATGGCACTTATATGTTCTAAGTAATAAAGGGGAACTCCTTTAAAGCTTGTTCATGTTGCATTTAAAGTATCAATGAGTATGTTTAAAATCACGCATACACACATACACAATTTGTTTCCCACTGTGCTTTACATGTGGATTTCCATGATGTGTTCTTTCCCAATGATGATATGGGATTCAGAACTGGGAAACAAGACAAGTAGACTTTATTTCCAATCAAGCCCATAATTAAATTTGGACATCTGGGCAATTTGCACATTTCATGAATGCCTTTGCTTCTTATGAGAATCATTTGGTGGACACTAATCTTCCCTCTGCGCATGAGCTGAGGTTCATTCTACTCACTGATAGATTCAGACCTATCTCCCTCTCCGCTTCCATCTTCTATGCCTCGACTCTCCATTCTCAATCCATTACCTCCCCCTCCACGAAACAATAATATTTATTTCTCTAAGAGAGACTGGGCCTAGTAGGAAGGAGAAGGAAGAAAAATAGAATTTCACAGTTGATACACACCATGATTTTTGTGATACAAGTTAGGAGAAAAGAACACTGATCCCCAGCAACATGGGTGATGGGGGGTGTGAGGAGGTGGGGGGATTCTCCTTGAGTCCCCCTAGGCCCCCACTCTGCAGGAGATTTATTATGCACATCCGGTATTCCCACTTCCTGAACTGTCCTTGGTCCTGATCTCCCTGGGAGAGAGGTCAAGAAGAGCCAGCGCTCATTTGCAGCATTTGCAGACCCGACTATACCCCACGCAATGCCCACTGGGGTGGCTGAGATGCCAGAAAGGAAGCAGCCAACCCTTCAAGTGTAAGGATGTAAGTTCCACACTCTCGAGGCTCAGAATGATGGCTCAGGCTTTCCTTTTGAAAGTTCTCACTCGGGCCAGCTGCCTAGCCAACCTCATTTCGATATACTATTACCTCGCACAGCCACGGCTTTCAAAGATTTATGGTTATTATCGCCATCTACTCACCCCCATAATCACTAGCTTTTTACTTTAAAATGGTTAAAAATTGTTTCATAGATTGCAGATCATTAATGTAAATTAGACTACTCCTATATTTGATTTCTTAATTTTTAAAAGGAAAAGAACAGCTCTCACACACATTCTCTCTCTTTTTTTTTTCACTTGAAAATTTTAAATGGCTCTCCAGACACCTCTTTCAATAACTCTTACCATCCAAAGCTGGGCTGCCTTTTAATTTCACTTTAAAATAGCTACATTGGGACCATAATATGATTAGAACTAATGAATATTGTGGAGAGAAGCAAAAAATTTTATTTAAAATCTTTAAAAAGTATAAATACTTCATGTGAGTAAGGA
Organism: Avahi laniger; assembly: GCA_963575035.1. NCBI lineage: Eukaryota > Metazoa > Chordata > Mammalia > Primates > Indriidae > Avahi > Avahi laniger. The sequence continues at coordinate 56,145 of CAUYSK010056554.1, forward strand.
CCTGTGGTGTATCTCAGCCCAGTCAAGGACTCGAATTTGATGCCGAGGATTAATCACTGAGCTCATCAGGCCTCACCTTCCTCATCTGCTCAAAAGGATCATGACTCCAGAGGCTTCTGCAAAGAATGGTAGAAAGTAATCGTATTAAAATAAGTTGCCATTTCTAAATAATAATTATAATAATAATAATGAAAGTGTCCTTGGTGCTAAGGAAGTCAAAACGCCTTGCGTAGTGAATCTAATAAAATCTTGCTCATTTTCTTGTAAAGGAGGTCTGGACATAGAGAACATTAGCAGAATGGCGTCAAATGTAAATCGTATAAAATTACCAACTTACTAATGATTATTCTGTATTTACCCAGAAAATGTATTCTTTCGGAAGAATTCTTTATTCTTAACTAGTTTCTTCTTTTTAAACTGATGTCTCAAATGTATCCAGGCCATCCGGAATCTGCCTGGTACCTCTGAAACCTGAGATGGTTTTATCACAAAGAGTTGGATATCAGGAATCCGTAGTTCTTAAAGAAGCTCCCTTTGGAATTAACTGTCACTCCTGAAACATAGTTCCATTTTCCTAAGACCTTTGCAAGCTTTAACAATCCCTCCTGCTGCGGAGATCTTTCTTTTAAGGGTAGGGCATTGTTCCCAGCTCCTGTGTTATGAGACAAGAGTCAACTTCTCTCTGCTTTCCTCTCACCACCCATATCCTCAGCATTTTGAGGCTGATTTCTCTGTGAAACACTTTAAAATTGGTGAGATATTTTGAATAGAGACAGCAAGAATCCTCTTTCCGAAAATCAGCATGATGTGTACCCTCTGTGGAGATTTGAGAGCATCGTCACAAAGGGCCATGAGCATCACAGCTAGTCGAGATGTCAGGGACCCGAAGGCTGATTTTGACTCTGCAACCTTGGGTAAGTGTCCTGACATCTTTGCCTCATTCCCTCTGCCATAAAATGCTAAGGTAAAATAGGGGCTTTGGTTTCCTTGCTCTTTTCCATGATGGCTTATGAGCTATCTCAGATGTTCAGTGAGAAGGACAGCTGACATTTCCCCCATCAGGTAGATGAGGTAGCTGTGCTCAGCTCCAAAGCAGTTCAGCTACTGGGGCTAGAGAATCCCAACTTCCTAGGAACACTCTGATCTAAACAGAGCACCACAAATTGGCTTGTCAGCAGAAACAAGCTAAGTTGTATTCATTTTTCTCCTTCTAGCTTCAGTATTCTTATTTGCTGCTTAGTCTTGAGCTTATTTAATTCTGCTATACAATTTTAAAAGCTCGGCATTTCTATGGCAGTTGTTATATTTGGTGAGAAATGATGAATACACAAAATGCTTTTGACTTTAAAAATATTCGATGTTTTGAAGTGGCAGTATATATTGATAGATAGAATCCTGAATTTGGAACAAAGAACATCTACAAACTCTATGTCTTGACCTGTAAAACAGGAAAAATAGTATTTTCTTCATTCTCATAAGACTTGTTGCAACTTAAGAATTTATTCCTCATTGTATTAAATAGCACAAAGAAGTTTTGGAGAAGACATTTACATCCAACTAGATAAACAAAAAACCCACAATAATTGACTTAGTTATAAAATTCAGAAATATAGACATTTATGCATAAATGTTAGTAAACACAACTTTGAAGTATTACTTGCACTATGATATAATCATGTTTAAAATGGAATTTTACTTAATTTAGGCAAAAATGTATATTTGCTGACATTATTTTATCTGTGGTTTGTTTTCAGTTGCTGATGCGTATCAGCTTCATTTTCAGAATCCTAGCCATTTAAAAGTTTCTCTCCAAATAAGAGCACCTGCTTCCTATGATATAAAGCCTCTATTCTCTGGAGAAGTAGAAAACGCCTCATGGAATCTTTCTCATCTTCTTTGAGTCAGCTTGCACTTTAAAAGTATATACATTTTTTTTCTTTTTGGTTGGAGATTTATCTATCTGTGTTCTAGATAGTGTGATGCTTTTAGATACTTTTGTTACCAGTCCATTGATGCTGTGTGTCAGGGGCTGGAAGCAGGAGCGGGTAGATCAGGGAAGTCAACCAACAGAAAATATGGAAAGAAAGAAGCCAAGCATTAGAAGATAGCTGACATGGTCATTGTTAAGAGAGATTTAAAAGATAAATAAAATTATAAATATTTAAATAAATAATAAGATAGATTCTATTGTGCAATTAAGCATTTTAATTGTGTGGCTCTCCAAGTTATTCACGTTAACCTAAAAATGATAAGGAATTACAATTTACATGCACGTTTCCTATACCCAGATAAACATGCTAATGAGAATGCTGATTGCTTATGGGTGTATATGGTTCCAGAGGAAAAGGAAGTCTTGTTAAGCATGACCCAGAGAGAAGAGGTCTTTCGGGGGCTACAGAAGCTCTCTGCAGACTGAAGTACTATCTAACCAGGATGATGCTTCTGTGGCTACATTTCATCCCTGGTGAGCTTCTCCTTCATGCCAACTCGCAATTCCCAGGACTGCTCTGTCATAAGAGAATGAAAATTCGAAGACTCTCATGTTCCACCCCACCTTCACAGCTGTGGAAACATCTCTTAATCTCTTATCACCCCTGAAAGCTGATCGGGCAAGCTGTGGGAGGTGAGGGCAGCAGGACACGGTTGTACCCATTTTCCCTTGAGTTTCTGTATGCTACTTTGAAATTTTTCTGAAACTATTCCAGGTGGCAGTTCACATTGAATTTTTCCTTTTTTATGTTGCTGCCATTCTAATTGTATTTATATTTGTGTAGTAGGTCCATATGGTAGGCATTGCAGATCATTTTTAATGACTGCATCCATTTAACATTGAACAATTTAAATTGTTTGGCTGAGTATCCTCCATAGAACATTAGTCCCATGAAATTCTTCTAGATTAAAAGTAATAATCTGAACAAATAATTTTGGTAAATGCCACATACTATCTACCCCTTTTGGTTAGCCTCCATGCACATTAGTAAATTAAAGCTCTGAAAAGTCCTGTAGAAAAGTACCTATTTCACTGTCTTTAGCCCAGAATTTCCCAAACAACTTGATCTTATGTTTTGGAGTAGTACCTATTTGCATGCTGTGTAACCAGTTTGGTGAGACATGCTCTTTGGCAAAGCCTGTCTAAGTTACTCCAGAAATGAAAGGAACTAACATTTGAGATGGAATAGACTAGAGAAGCAAACAAGGCCTAGAAACTTTGGGACAAAATTAACAGCAAATGTTAAACTTAAATGTGTTTTGCAGCAAAATACCACTAGAATTTTCCCAGGCTACCCGACCCTTAGATCAGGCAGTAGAATTTATTATATTATATTGTCATTTCCAATATTACTGTAACTCAAATTATTATTAATACTTTTAAAGCTAATGAAAGATATTTCAGAGGTTGTCAAGTTAACTAGTCACATATTATAGTATGCTCCAAATTGACCTCAGTCTTAGGGTTCATATTCCATGCTTTGGTTTCTTACAAGAACAAAATTACAAAACCCCCATATTAGTGACATGACATACCAATTTTTTTTAAATCAACTCTTTCTGGCCAGGGAGATTCATTGGTGAATGTTTTATAAACAGTCCCACCCTTCATGCACCACACACCAACGAGACTGGAGAGGTTGCCGGAAAACATAGATATTTTTAGACCTGCATTACAACTGAAGACCTGACCACACAATGACTTTATATTCTGTGAGACTGAATTTTCTTTCTTTTTCAAAGCTACCTTGCTTAGTGAAATTGGACAATTTATCACACAATGGCCTGCAGCAAATTTAGTATATGCAAGTGATTAGTTTGTCTCTTCCCCAAGCAGCTTTGATGCAGTTGGATAAGACTGGCAGCAGAGAGGGAAGGTCACTTATAACACAAACTCTCTGGGGAACTGCTAATGGGCTATTGACCCTTGCCTACTTTAGGTCGATGTGTCATATTTGATTCTGGTTTCTTGAGATGTAATTTCCAAGTGGTGACGTTTCAAAGTCTACACGAGATGGGTTGTTCTATCAAGTTTTAAGCATGGTATTATTCACATTGTGAATGGCAGGTGCCAGATGATTGAACTGGAGATAATTTTACCATCTCCAGCTAGCCCCAAGGCAAAAGGGAAATACACTATTGACAACATTGGTTAAGTTAATAACAAAGTGTAAATTATATCTTCACCCTTGTACTTAACAGCCTCCTCCTTAGCCTATTTCCATGAAGTCTAGAAAACCAAGTCAATGTTTTTGGTATGGTGTGTCACTTGGGTCTATTATTTAAAAAAAATTTAATAGCTCTCCTTTCTGACAACTAATAGCTTTTATTACATTGCCATCAAAAAGTCTGTGAAGGATGCAAAACTATTTCAGATAAAATGCTAGGTTCAGTCAGTAATCCCTGAAGATGTAGATAATCCAAAATGCCAAATGGGCCAATTGGACTTACTGTTTAATTTACAATGTGATTTTCTTTTTTACCTCTAGTAGATTTTCCTTTATAATTATACATTTCAAGTATAAGTATTAAACTTGACAAGCATTTGGGAAGCACACTCAAACCAAGGTATGATCCATGTAGTTCATTTCTTCTCCAATGGAGGAGAAACCAAAGAAATCTCTGGGAGGCTGGAGGAAGCCAGTGCTTTTCTTGGCTCAATTGTACAATGATAATTAAGAAATTGTTAGGGAGAGGGGGGTATTTTTTTGATGTGTAATAGTTGGAGGTTGGGGAAAAGAAAAAGGGAGAAATAGTGGATGAAGAGAACAAAGTAGGTGAAAGGAAGAGCCTCAATGGTCCAATAAATGTGGAATTACACCTTATTCCCCACACTGTACTGCATGCAGCAAAGGTCAAAAAAGAAGCAGATTTTTCTCATGCTCACAATGCGTAGTATATAGCTGTGGAAGCATGACCTGCAGATACGAGGGCAGGGAAGTGGGAAAACAGCAATAAGAGTTGGTAATCAAAAGTTTCCTCAAATTTTCACAACCTCAGGCCATGGTAGTAAATTGAGAAAGCAGATGCATAGCAAGCTCTCCATTTCTTGCAGTAGTAAACTTATTGCTTATTTTGAAATCATCAATTTAAAAAGAAAAAAAGATTTTAGCTCTCCAAGACCCACCAAATTAATGAACCAGGCCAATTTATGATTTTCCATGTGTTGCTGCAAAGAAAATTCTCCCTGCAGGTGAACTGTCTATCTAGAGCCAGAGATAATAGAAGCAATTTTATGAGCAGGATCATTAATTATGACCTATGAAATTTTAATAGGTGCCTTCTTCGGATCTCTTGTAGGAACAGAGATCAAAGTGGCTCCAAACCATTGACACAAACTTGGTTATCGGGAAGTCTGATGAGCTTTCAAGGATTTGAAATCTCTATGCACTATTTTATTTCCTTTCCTGATGTTTTGTTAAAGGCTCTATATATACACATACATGTATAAAATTAGCTCACACAGAGTTTCATTTATTTAATCATGGTACCAGATCTCATTTGTTTTATATATTTGTATTTCTAAAGTGTCCTGCTTGTTTTTCTTAATTGTAATTAAGAAAAGGCATGGTGTAGTTGAAAGATAAATGAACATGAAATGACCTATATTTATTCCGGTATGTCATATAACAAAAGTATGCCTTTGGGCAACTGACTTAAGTGGTCTGGACCTCAGTGTCTTATTCTTTTGAAACACTGGTGTCCCATTCATTTTTATTTGTGTGAGACACTGGCGTGGCATAGGAGCTAATTGGAAGCCAGGGCAACATGTTTGTTAACATGTTTGCCTTTCAGTTCTAAAATTCTGTTGATGCACGTTTTTCTCAATTCCAGGAAAATGGGAATAATACCTACTGCATAAGTCATAAGTCTGCTGTGAAATCAGATAATATAATCCTTGCAAAGCACCTGAAAGAGTATCCAGGACTCAGTACACCTTCATAAGCGTTTATTCTTCTCTTATCATCATTAGTTCTGCTAAAAGAGAAAAACAAGGCACTTATGAAGAAAATCTTTTTCAAAATTCTCTGCAAATGGAAGTAAAGTTAAAGATCAATTATCTGGTGTATTGGGTGCCTCTAAAGCCATATAGTGACTCTACTAGATGCTGTAGGTATTACAGGTTTATAAGAGCTTGCTCCTATTTTTCTAGAATTTACCCTTTTTTCTATTCTGCATGCTTGGAGAGTGGAAGCTCTCCAAGTAAACAGAAATAGAGGACAAAAAACAAACAAACAAACCAGTTGTTCCTGAATGCCCTTCCCAGGACCCTATCAAAATTGACTGACAGAATGTAAGGACTTCAGAGAAAAATTGAAATCACTGGACTAGCCTGGCCAGTTCTCTACAAAACCAGGCCTGTTAGATGAATGCGCAAATGAACTGCCTATATATGACAGAAGTAATTAGAAGTTTTCTTGCTATTCATGTACTTCCTGAGTCTGCTTTGGAAAATGGCACTTTTCCTGCTCTTTATCTAGGAAAATTTTTCTATGCTCAAACCCTGCTAAAATCACAAATTACTATCAAAATTCTTTAGCTGTCTGGTTAAAACTACTTTAGGCTTTTGTGTGTGTGTGTGTGTGTGTGTGTGTGTGTGTGTTTTTAATGAATGGCCTGCAGTCAAAGCATTGTTTTCCAACTACCTCTTTCACATCTCGGTAGTGTGCCAAATGGATGACTAGCATATTCTGTCAGACTAGGCTTGCCAGTCTGGCCCAAATTCTACCCTGCGCGGGTGCCGTGATGTTCAATCCCTGTCTTCTCTAGACACCACCGACATCAGGAGGTCAGCAGCAGTCTCAGCCCACAGTGGCAGGGAAGGGATCCTGCTTCCATAGACTTCGCTTCCATTATTTTTTTCCCTGCTCCCCTCTTTTTTGGCATAGTCCACAAACAGGATTACTGCCTTGATTTTCCTTCAGGGCTCCAGTTGCAGCTGGAATTGAAGCTTTGTTCTAATCACTGAGCTGCTTGGATGAATCTCCCTATCTCAGCCAGTGGCTGGGCCCTGGCTATGAATGAACTCCTCAGCCAATTGCCAGGCTTTGATATCACCTACTCCCTGGAGAACAAGTGCAGGTCTGTATGTCTGGACTTACTCAGCTACAGGCCAAGCTCAAGGACGCCTTATCCCTTGGGAATTCCTTATATAAGGACTAGTCTCTGAACCCAGTTTCATTTCTCCAAGCTCTTTTCTTACCTTGTCCAGGTTCTTCCTCACTTCAAGGCAATGCTACTGATGCCTCCACAGCCTCATGGGACAGATAACTAAGAATTCTCCACCCGGTGAACCTTTTGCTTCTTCTCCATACCATCTAAATCACCACGACCAGGCATTAAGATATCACCCAACTACAGCCCTCCTTCCTTTCTGCAGCACTAACAGAAATTTTCAAGAATTCACTCTTTTTCCCTTTTACTTTCTACACCCACTTCTCTTTATGGGCATAGTCACACCTTGGTCGTACCATATTCCTACCCTGAGGATGCTTTTATGGCCCTGTTTGTCTATCCCACACAGCCCCTTGGAAACGCACTCCAGGGGAAATGGGATGTCAAGTAGGTGACAAGTACATGGCATTTCACTGATTTTTTGGATGAACTGAATCAATGAATGTTCAGAGATGGTATTTCATAGCTGTCTATATTTTCATGTATAAGAAGGGTCTTTGACTTGCTTACTCGCAGGCTATTGAGTGGAGCAAATAAGATTAAGTACATAAAACCACTTGTCAACTTTCAAGTGCCATACAAACAGTTACTCAATATGGTTGAGTGATGTTCATTCACTACTGCTTTTAGGTTCTAACGTGATACTGGATTTGCTTATTCTGCTTATACAGTGGATACACATTTCTCAAAATTTAGGCATACAAAAAAAAAGAAGAAAAGGAAATGTAACTTTTTGTTTCTACAATTCAACCTAATGTCTGCTTTGAGCCCCATTCTACATGGTAGCAGAGAACTTAATTTTTCTGAAATTGATGCTTTCTGACATTTCAGGATTCCCCCTTCTCCATTCTCCACAGAATTCAAATTCTAGGAGACTTAGATCACAGCTAGGCTACTGGGAGAGAGGGCAGAAGACAGATTCCTGGCTCTCTGTTGACACAGCCTTTTGGTTTCCACACCCACAGCTGACGCCTGTGGTTCAATCAGCCACCAGCTGATTATCAGCGCACCCTGAGCCCGGACTCCAGGCCCACAGGCACTCTCTCTGGCACTCCCTTTCTCTTTGGGAGCGATGGGAAGTTTTTGGATGCCCTCACACACCACTCCCGGGACTGCTAGAAATTTGAGAAACTGGTCCTCTGTACCAAAAACATGTCACTTTTTCTACCATCCTCCTGCTCCATGAGACTGGAGCTGTCTAAATCTTAGTTTTCTGACTCGCCTTCATCTCTACAGCCCAAGAAATTCTTAAACAAGACTAAGAGAGGAAAATATTCCCATAGAAAGCTCATCCAGTATTCTTCCCAAGTCTTTTGTTTGACTAATTAGAGTTTTGGCTCCCAAACCTTTGAGCCAAAATTCCTTCTGAAACCAATATCCTCTCTTAAGATTTACAAAACTCTATTTATTTTTTTCTTCGTTATTTTTTTTATTTCAGAATATTACAGGGGTACAAATGTTTAGGTTGCAATATAAATATATTGCCTTTGCTCTTTTTCTCAAAGCAGCTACTATGTCTGCTCCAGATCTTGCCTGCAATGAGTGAAAAGGTGCTAAATTAAAAGGAAATGTTCTGTATCTGGTTTGCGTGGGGTTTACATAGGGGCATATATTTTCAAAACTCCTTGAACTCTATACTTAACGTATGTGCATTTTCTTATATGTAAATTATACCTCAATCAAGTTGATTGAAAATCATTCACATTCATGCATGCACATGCATGCGCACACACACAGTCACACACACACACTCACACATAGGATGCTATTGAAATATTATTCTCATTACACTTATCTATCCGATCAGCTTTTCCTTCTTTTCTAATCAGCATTAGAAAACTACATTATAGACATTAGACTGAGCCTTTTTCAACTTTAAGATTTTTTTTCCTTATGCTATTCCTTTAATTCTTGCTTTTTGGTTTTTTTGCTTTTTTTTTTTTTTTTTACTTTAACACCACATCAAATTCACTCTCCTCATTACCCAATTTTCATTTCCACAATTTTTGATTGTGTTAGTTTATATTAGCTACTTTCTTTATGCTGTGGGTATGAAATACATGCTGCTGTAGTTGATTCCATAGACATTTGTGCTGAGGAGGATGAATGACAGTGGACTCTGGAGACTGTGGAAATATTCCAAATGTAATAATCAGGATCGCTGGAACAAAGAAGCAAGTGACTAAACAGCTCTGTATCTCTCTGCTTAACATCACACAGGCATCAGATGTTTAGTTTTCTACAGCAATGGCTGTTTCTCCATGTAGATGCCTTTTTTTCCATTCAAAATGTATTAATAACTCAGGTTCTTGCGAGAGTTGTTCACAAAATATATTGAAAAGTAATTTTATCCTCAAATGACTTAACCACCAAGAACATGAAATATAAAATGGGTCTATATTTCTGGTTTGTCAGAGATGAAGTATTGAGTATCTGTCTGTGTTCGCTATTGAAATGATGGATTCTTAGGTCCTACTCTATTTTTAATTCCATGATTTTGAATTGAGAAAAAGTGGACCAAGGTGTCATCACAGAAAAGTATTATTTTTTTCATATATAATTTTGTGAGTTTTCCATGCATCTGTATTAAATATACAGTGGCATAGATATTTACTTAGAGTCAAATCATTGAAAGATCGTTTTATATCTTTTTTGTTGCTAGTTCTTTTGCACTGACACTAGTTGCCAGTGAATGTCAATAATTCTTCAGGGAATTTGAGAGTATCCAGCCTTCTGGGAGTAATTGATAACACCAGAAAGATATGAGGGCTCAAATTGCCAAAGTTGACTTTAAAAATGGTGACATTCCTAACAAGTAAAACTGATGTCATTATCATCAAAATCATTCATTAAACAGCTAATTGAGCACAATGTTTGGCTTCTATCCACCAAGAGAAACTTTTGTCAATAACCAACTTCTCAATTTGATCATCATTGGTGATTGGAGTCCCCCCGTGGTTACACAGGGACGTCTGAATTTGATGAAGTATATTGGACTCCTGGCATTATTTGTCATAACACATACAGTATTAATGGTTTTCTTTTGCCACTTTCAAGTCAAAATTATACTTAAGAGTCTGAAGCTGAAGAATCCACATGATTCCTATTGACCTTAACCTACCACTGAAAAAAAAGTTATTCTCAAAATACAATTATATTTGTTGTATTAAATCATTACAGATAGTAATACCTATTATTGCTACTACTACTTTAATTTTATATTGAAATCCTAAGTTAACCAGAATTAACTAAATCAAAGACATCACATAATCAGCATTTACTTTCATCACTATAATAGTTTTATGAACATGAGTCTAAGAACGAGAACCCAACATGAGTTGGGACCTAGGGGTGGTGAGCGTGGTGGTCAAAAGAGACAGATCCACAGCCAAATTCTGTTTCTCCACAGAGTAAGAATTTATCTCTGTGATGACTACATCACAATTTTGAAAAATCCCAAATTATTATCTTTCTATTTTGAAAAATCCCAAATTATTTTCTTTGAGAGATTATCAAGTCAAGGATGATAAAATAATAGACTTAATTTGTAGGTTAGCCTTGTAACTAATCTAAATATTCCACATTCTAGAGACTAAATATTATGATTGATTTTTCACTTTATATTTGTAAAAATACAGATGAAATAAGGAGTCATCATATCACAGAACATGATTCTTTGTCTTTTATTATATATTGGATGCCTAACTCGTCAGAAAAACTTAAGCCAATCTCTAAAAAAAAAAAAAAGGAAAGAAAGAAAAAGAAGATAGATCATAGAGATTGTTTTCAGTCTTAAATTCTTAAGATTACTGAAGGAGAATTTTTAAAAATCAAAAAAAGAAAACCCTCTCCAACTCATTTTAATCAATTTCAAATCATAGAATATCAACAAATATCAGTGCTTTGCTAGATTCAAATATATGCAGAATTATGAGATGTGGTTTCCATTACGGAGTCCATTATTATAGCTGAATACTGAACTGTACTTCCTCTACATAGGATTTCACCATGAGGATATACATTCTGATTTCCTTCATTCTATGGAGCTTTGTAATGCCCGAGGCTTTTTTCAAGTTACATATCTTTGAAAACAAAAAAAGAAAAAAGACTTAAAATATAACTTTGGCTTTAAATAAAAGCCTTAAGTTTCTGGTAGCCAAACAAACTCTGAAAATGTAAATCCTGAAAGAAAGAATTGAAATTTAATCTGTTTAACCATGAGATCACAACACTACATTCAAGGCTCATTGAAACACTGGGTGATTCTGTAGTATTCCCAAAGAAACTAAATTGATTAGGTTATGAACAGTCAATGCACTCCCAAGTAGTTCATTGCAAAGTAATGCATATTGGAAATGATCATTTAAAGTTCCCACACACTAATGGGTCTGATGGGCTCTGAATTAGCTGGCACCTCTCACAAAAAAGATCTAAGCGTCATTATGAACAACTCAATTAAGATGTCTGCTCGATGGGCTACATTGGGCCAAAAAGCAAATAGACTGCCTGGATGAATTAATAAAGGGAGAGATAATGTGGAAATATTGTAAAGGCCTTGCATAAACCTTGATGAGTGGAGGTAGTTTCAATGCCTTCTGCCTAAATTTAGACAAATAAATCACCTTCTCACATCATGGATCATTTGACTCATTTCCAAAGCAACTCTCTGGGTACAGTTTTCCTGAAGCTGGGAGCAGCAGCCAGGTGCCTTATAACATTCAAACCATCACTCTTACCACATCTGTTTGGCTGCTGATGTTTTTGGATGGAATCTGCTCACCTTTTTTACTCAGAGTCAGCTTAGGCAAACTTCCGGCCTATTTGTAGAATAAAGATTGGGGGCTGGGTGCAGTGGCTCACGCCTGTAATCCTAGCACTCTGGGAGGCCGAGGCAGGCGGATTGTTTGAGCTCAGGAGTTCGAGACCAACCTGAGCAAGATCGAGACCCTGTCTCTACTAAAAAAAAAAGAAAAATAGAAAGAAATTATCTGGACAACTAAAAATATATAGAAAAATTAGCCGGGCATGGTAGCGCATGCCTGTAGTCCCAGCTACTCGGGAGGCCGAGGCAGCAGGATCGCTTGAGCCCAGGAGTTTGAGGTTGCTGTGAGCTAGGCTGATGCCATGGCACTCACTCTAGCCAGGGCAACAGAGCAAGACTCTGTCTTAAAAAAAAAAAAATTGGGAAGAGAAAATGTGATGGCACACAAAAGCCTAACACCCCAGGAGCAACATATTTATAAACATTTCATGGATTTATAACTCTGTCTTGGACAGGGGTTCAAAAAGTTTGCAGATACATTAGAGTTTTCCCCAGTTAAAAAACAATGTGTTTCTCACTGCAAATTATAATAAACTCATTTCGTCCAAGTCATACCTTTTCCCTCCAATAGCCTTTCCCTCAGAGTAAGGAGAAAAAAATATTAATATAGACCTGTCCAAGGAAAACATAACCAGGATCCCCAGAGCCACTTTCTGTGTGAGAAAATGTACTTTCCTTTGAAAAAACCTGAAAGAATTTAAAAGAAGACGCAGTCAATCTCATGTTCGTTAGACCCATTCAGGTTTCTTGCACCGCTTCTCACCAACAGTCACACGTATCTGTGATGGTTGTATTGCTTGTGAGTGTGTGTGTGTGTGTGTGTGTGTGTGTGTTTGTATTCTAGGTTCTACGTTGCCCATTATTAGTGGTTACTCCCAGAAGCTCAGTGAAGGAACAAATTTCCACAGTAAATGTCGAAATCAGATGCACTGAAGTTGTTCCCATTTACCAAATGAACTGGTAACAAATTCTCCCATCGGGTTATGTACAGTTCTCGAAACATTTTCAATCAAAGTCAGATGTTAGCATCTAACATCTCACGTGACACTAAAACAACCCTGAGAAACTTAAACCTAAAAAAACAGAATCCTTGAAAAGTTAAATGATCTCATTTGGTCATATGGACAGTTAGCATCCAAATAGAGATTAGTACCAACCTCGAAACTGTGAGACTACTGCTTGGTCCACTAGATGAGAACCATTCCAACTGTTTCTTACTGGTCCAGAAATTGACAGTAAGTGTTTAAAAACTTATACAGTGATTTGGCATCGACATGACAACTAAGAGCACAGTTTTGTATTTTGCCAAAATATTAGTCCATAATAAATTGAGGATTAGAAACAAACAGACAAATAAAAAAACTGCCCTTTACCAGAGATACACTAACTGCTGGGATCCTAGGCTATGTGAAATCATCTCCTCTGGAAGAGTAATTTAGCATTTCAGTCAGGATCTGTTGCTCTTTCAATTCTACCCTCTGAAGCTCAGGTAAGAGAGGAAATAAGCAAATCGACATGAAATCAAAACACACCCACGTGGGAAATGCTGAGACTCACCTTTCCACACTTTGACATATTAATATGTTTCAACTTTCTATTTCCCTCTGGTGGCTCTTGGTTCATAAAACTGAGAAGGGCCTAAGAGACCAAACACCAGCAAAAGGAAAGACTGACGAAGTGCCTTGCCTTCCTCTTAAGTTGGGAGATAAAAATCTCGAATTCTTTTGGTATTAAACTTTGATCTGAGTTCTGTTCATTTATTTTTATTTTTTTTACCTATAAGACTTATCTGCCTTATTTTGGTAATAACAGTAAAGAACTGTGATTTTAAAAAACTGTAATGTGGAGACACACACATATATGTATATATTTAAATATTGATGACTTAAGATTTACAATCATAACCATCAGATGCACAAAGAGAGGAAAGGAGGTAGAATATCACAGAGATCTAAGAAATAAAATAAGGAAAATTTTTTGTTGATAGTTTATAATTCTTTTCCTTTGAAAGAGGGATGTCGTGCTTCCTACTTCTGTCAGATGTCAAAGAGTTAACATCTACTTTTTGGAGAAGTGTTTATCAAAACATGAATGCAGAGTTGGGTCTAAGTGTGGTCCTCTAGAGCCCATCAATAAAGAAAATGCAAAACAGCATTGATTTCACCACTGCCAAAGTGCCCAGGCTTCGATCTATGGCCATATTGACCCATTCCCAGAACAAAACATACCAAAATTTATACATGGCAGCATCAAATGGCTTCAGTTATGCCATCTGTGATCATCAAAGAAAAGTTGATTTTCAAGGTGTGCCAATACTTTTATTGAAAATACTATAATTCCTGTCAAAACAATGCTGGGGGAGAATAGTACAGACACATTTGATAAACAACTTTTATTTCCTCTTGGGTAGCAATGTCATACGTATCCCCCCAACACAGGTATAGTAAGGAGATTTTAAGTGTTCTTGGGGGGGAATGGGGAAGTGATGTTGAAACCAATTATTCTTACATTAAGACTATATAGTTCATGTTTATATTTAGTAACACCAAAAGAGGTTTATAATATGTTGTTAATAAGAGACAAATTATGACATCATACCCATAATGTGCTTCTATTTTGTGCCAATATATGTACTGGGGAAAAATACCTAAAAGACATATATTCCAAAAATCTAATAGCAGTGTCCTCTGAGTGATGGTATTATTATTGATTCTTTTTTCTTTTTGTTTTGTTTTCTAATATATCTCTATTAAGCATGGATTTCTCATTTCCAAAAAAAAAAAGAAAGAAAAGAAAACACTTTCATCTACTTCTGAGATGGTAGAATAATCTACATAATCTTCTCTCAACATTTCTGCAAGTAGGAACTCCTCCAAAATACTCAAAATTGTGCAAGAATGCTATGATGGAGGTCACTGAAACAATGGGAGACTTGCTTCCTTTCCTTTCCCGGGTTACAGAATCTTTTCAAGTGTCAAAGAAGCAATTGTAAGATTCAGTAATCAAATCATTAAAACAATATAAAATAAAGAAAAAGGATGTGTGAAATTGTACAGAATTGTCTCAAAAGTATATAGAAATCTCTATTATTGAATAGTTTAAAAACCAAAAAGAAAAAGAAATCTAGCAGAGCTTGAAGGAATGTTGCTGGTTGGCTGGGTAGCAGAGCTACAAGTTTTAGGATCAGACAGATCTGGGTTTCGTTTCTATTCCCACCACTTATGGGCAGGTTGCTTAACATCTTGTAGTCCCAGTTTTCTCCTCTGTAAAATGAGGATAATAATAATTACCTCACAGAGATTTTAAATAACCAAATCAGAATCTGTACTGAAAGAGTTTATCACATTGCCATACCCACATTAAGTCCTCAGTAAACTGTCATCTTGAGAATAATTACTCTTCTCAGAGACGAGCTTTTCTGTTATTCCCTCTGAACTTCCTTGGTCGACACTGTGCCCATTCCTCTTCCCACTGCAGGCCCTGGGACAGGCCCTATCCTGCACCACTGTATTTGTGCAGAGAGAGGAAGACATTTCTCTCCTTTTGCCAACATTTCCTTTGAGGAAAACTGAAGGCCATATATTCCACATTCATTATAACCAAATGTCATTGAGTCTAGTATACTCAAAGGAAAGGAAGAGAACACAATATTGAAATTTTTTAAAAAATTAAATATAATAGCAATGTTAATTAGGGATGGTAGAATGATCTATATAATCTGCTCTTGACATTTCTGAACTAGTAGGAGCTCCTACAGAAATCAGAGAACTTAATAAAAAGGACACTGTATAGAGCAAGTAAGTGTGTTGTGAATTTTACTTAAATCAATTTGGTCATGTACATTTCTTAGGTTCTTTTTGGTAGTCCCTGAAGAAATTTGAAGTGGGTGAGAGGATTCCACTACTATTCTCACACAACACAGTTTTGCCAATGAAAACCACCCCAAAACCCTCACTCACTCAGCATTCATTAGCAGGTAAGACTCAATGCCATTCGTACAATCTGGTCTGTGAAACTGGTGTCCTGTTAGGCAATTCTAAGATCTTTTAGAAGCATATTACTATTGCCCTCATAGTTGGTAACAGGAAAACAGTCATCTTCTTAAACCAATGACTGAGCTCAGAGCCATTTGGGGTTTCATATTCTGTGCTTGAAGGTACTGGCTACAGACAATATTGGACTTTTAAATTTTATTTTTAATTATTATGGGTACATAATAGTTGTACATTTTTATAGGCTACATGTGATGTTTTGAAATAGGCGTACAATGTGAATTAATCAAATCAGGGTAATTGGAGTATCCATCACCTCAGGCATTTATCATTTCTTTGGATTAGGAACATTCCAATTCCATTCTTTTAGTCATTTGAAAGTGTGCCCTAACTTATTGTGGATTATAGTCACGTTGTTGTGCTATCAAATTATTGTTCATTCTATCTAATTGTCTAACTACATTTTTATACCCATTAACCATCCCCACGTTATCCTCCCTCCCTGCTACCCCTTCCCAGCCTCTGGTATCCATCATTCTACTGTCTCCAACATTTAGCTCCCACATATGAGTGGAAACATGTGAGATTTAGACAATATAGGATTCATAATCCTTGTTTATGCAAAGGGAAGGAAGGGGGTGAGATACTTTAAAAATATTTTGGCCAATTCACATATTTTGTGTACTTTAACTTCACAATGAGAACCCATCTCTGACATTAAAAATATCAAATAACAATCCACTAACTTCACAAATAATAACCTACTTTTGACAGTCATTATGTTAATTAAAATTACTTCAAGTGTTGGTTGGAATATAAGTTGTTTACTACACACCTTGAGGTAGCTATGTCTTGAATGTCACCTGTCTGATAAAATGTTAGCCTGCCATCTTTAGAGAATGTACACTTGATAAAAACCACTGTTTTTTTTTCCTGGAAATATACATTAACTAGTTTGTACATACAGACTACTCCACTCTCTCTATACTAAAGTATTATATAGTATTGAAGACATGATAAAAATGATATCTGATGATATCTGATGCATTAGAATTAATTAGAAATGAGTAGCTCTTTAGTACTATGTATATGAGCCCTGCTAGACACTAGGAGAGGATAAAAATAAATAAATAAGCACTGTGGTATCTAGCCATTCATTACACCATCTTCAGTAACCTTGATTCATTAATCTAGAGATAGATATCTTTGAATTGCTCATCAATTGTTTTCAGCCTCTTGTTAAATGGTCTTCGTATCTAGATTCATTTTCTGGGATCTGATTTGTCATTTGGCCAAAATTCTCACTTTCCTGAGATACCAATGGATAAAACCTCTTTATAAATTTCTTCTTGAATAAATATTGTCTCACCTGTGTCCACGGAGAAGGAATCAGCCATCTTTCATCTCAATCCAAGAAGCTTATAAGAACCGTGGCCTGTCCTAAAAGCACAAATACTATCTTTACATTCTCTCCCAGCTGAGATCAATTTTCTGGTTGAAATGGGCTTGAACAATCCCAATAAAGTAGTGTGACTATGACCTACATTATATTATATCTTTCCCTTTATGTGAGAACTTAACGGTTGTGTACGTGTCTACTCCTCCCCTTGTTTTTATCTTTTCTGAACATTTTAAAACTATATAAAAAAAAACAGTTAATGGAATGTAGCCTCTTCATTTCACACAACGTTAACAGATGAGGCTGCAGTGTAGTGTAAGATGGTTAGGCTATCAGCCTCTCACTCAGCCACAGTTATATCTACTAGTTGACCACTCTTTATAAGTACTTAATAGGTATATAAAATACATACTAAGTACTTTATGGGTATATTATTTAATCCCTGCACCATTTGAGGGGTTTTCATTATCCCTATTTTGCAGATGAGATATTGAGGTATCAGAAGATTAAGCCACTTGCCAAAGTTACACAGCTAGTGAATGATGGAAATGGATTCTAACTCAGGTCTCTGTCTCCCAACCGGTCCTCTAACTGCTCTATGCCACTCTAGAACCAAGACTCTTTCCCACACGGCACTAGGCCATACACAGTCTTCTTGACCTCACTGCTACTGCTACTTACAATTTAAGTCAACTTCAGTGTCAAAGTCCTTTGTTAACACTTAGCAGCGGGTTGATAATGTAGTATATTAGGAGTGAGTAAAGTGACATTCCGGAAAACATTACTTTTTTAAAGTTACCTTTTGTTGGTTTTATTTCCATGATCACCTCAACAATTTATCTGATAAAAATTCTAATTTCTTTGTATCATGGAATAAATAAAAATTAACATCTCAAAAATCCACCAGACAACCCTGCCTGCAGAGTAGGCATCTTGGTGATCCCATGTCACAGCAGTCTCTGGGGAGGGTGCGGATGCACCTTGCAGAGAAGCCAAAGTCTAACCTCTGCTACTTGCCCTTAATTCCTGCAGGAGTGGAGGCAACTCCAATGGGAAAGAAAGGGCATATCTGTAGAAAAATAGAGAAATGGGGAAAGGCATTTTTTTTCAAGAATTCCAAATAAGTAAATTATGATTTCTCAGATAAGATGCCGTACACCCATCTTGCAAGTCAGGGCTAATCCCAGGCAAAACAGAAACTAGGCAAGCTGCATCCTTGGACTCACAAGTCCTTTTTTCTATCTCTATTTCTATTCTCCCCAGTTCTCCTCCTTTCAAAGTTCAAGTAGTCCTCCCTATTAAAGCTTATGCTTCAAAAAAAAAAAAGAAGAAGAAGATATCAAATGGGCAATTTAAAAAAAAATATTAGTGTCCAATGTTAGAAAAAATATAGAGACATAGATTTTTCTCATAAAATTTTGGCAAATTTTTATATTGGTACATTCTTTGTAGTTGGCAACTTGTAACACTTATCAACTGCCTGTAATATGTATAATACCTGCAAATTAAAATATTTCACTTCTAGAACTTTATCCTAAGAAATATTAGCTTATGCAAAATTCACAAGCTACAAGCTAAATGAATATAAAATTGGTGAAAACAAATTATGGCACAATCTTACACTAAAATTCTAAATAGCTATTAAAATTATATTAGAGAAATATTTTATTTCTAAAAATATATGATAAAATCATATGTAAAACTATATAGAAAAGTAACATGAGTATACACTAAAGATTAAGAATGTATTACCCCCTAGAATTTAAACATTAACTGTTTTAGGGAATAGCAGTATGAGTGAAATTTTCATTCTTGTTTATATATGTTTTGTAGTTTTTAAAGTGAACATGGACTTCTATTGTAGTAAAGAAAAAATGGGCATTTATATTTTATTTTATTTTAGAAGAAAAATTAGATACCCCAAGTTGTGAATAGAAGTGGTTTTATTATTTTGGTTTCTATTCGTGAAATAAAGGATTTTTTTTTATCCACATGATGAAAGGCACTTGTACTCCCTAAATTTTTTTAAATTAAAAAAATAAATAAAAGATTTTTTTTATCTAGAAAAGGAAACTTTAGCATTAAGGACGATGTGCAAAGGATTTTTTTTTAACAGACATCCTTTCAAGGACATAAAATAGCAGCTGCTAGAAGGCTCACAGAAGACTGAAGACTGAAACTGAGACTTCACAAGTGCCTCCCTGTATTTGGAAGTCCCGGTGAAGAGATTTATATCTTTATATCTGCAACTCCAAAACCCAGAGTGCTACAATCTTCCCAATTTGTACTCAGTAATAGATGGCCTGTGTTTTCCTTACCTGTAGATGATAGACTATTAAGGTGAGAAGTTGAGATGATAGGGGAACTTTAGAAGGAAAAAAAATCAAGTTGCCCTGGAGTATATTGAAATTCCTTAGATAGGTGGTCACAGACATGCCAACCAGACTTCCCTAGTGAACTGTGCCTGATCATGCATTCCTGTCTTTGCTCAGCCTGGAAGGTCTTCCTCACCTTTTCAGCCTCGGGTAATTCTATCCCATCTTCAAACCCAATTCAAATATCTCCTCTTTTCTAGACTCCTCTACAGCCCTCTGCACACCCCTTGCTACTTCCCAGTAGGCAGAATCAGAATGAATTTCTACCATTTATGAGCATCCACAGCACTTCTTTCATATTACTAATACAGAATGACTCATAATGCGTTCTGACAGGTGGCTTTCCGGTTTATTTTTCCTTTCCTCACTCTACAATCTATTCCTACCATTGGGAGCTTTAAGCAGGAAAAGAGCAGAGAGAAGAGGGTCATGACACATATTTATTCAGTCCCTACTGTTTATCAGGCACCAGCTGTAATAAGTGTTTTTACTTACACTATCTTATGTTATTATCAAATAACCTCGAATGCACGCAGTATTGACTTCACTCTATAATGAAGGAAGTGGATTCTCAGAGAGGTTATAAAATTCTATCAAAGTAGCACAGCTGTTGCAATGAACTGAATTGTGTCCTCCCAAAATTCATATGTTGAAGCCCTAACCCCCAATGTGACGATATTTTGAGATGGGGCCTTTGGGAGGTAATCAGGTTTAGATGAGGTCATGAGGGTGAGACCCTTAGGATAGGACCCATACCTTCATAAGAATAAACACCAGAGTGCTCGGGCTCTCTCTCTCCCTCTCTCTCTTTCCCGGCTGCCACCGCCCATGTACGGATACGTCAAGAAGGCAGCCATCTGCAAGCCAGGAAAAGGGCCCTCACCAGAACCAGACTGTGCTAACATCCTGATCTCAGACTTCCAGCCTCCAGAACTGGGAGAAAATAAAATTTCTGTTATTTATAAGCCACTCAATCTATGGCACTTTGTTATAGCAGCCCACGCAAACTAGCACAGTTGTTGAATACCAGAACCAGCACTTAAATCCCAACTTTTTTTTTCTGTAATACTATAATGCCTCTCAATGTGAACAATTGATCATTTGTCTCTATAACTCTAGTTTTTAGCAGAGTGACTGGAATGTAACAGACAGAAATCTAACAGATAGATGTAGGCTGTTGAATGAATGAATAACATGAACGATTGCAGATAGAACGATAAACATTTATAGCTAAACTTTCACAATTTAGACACATACCAGTTTATAGTTTTTAGTTTGGGGAAAACCATTGCTGATTGCCATGTAGCAAATCTGTGCAACTCTCTAAGCTGCAGAGAATTTGCCTGGGTGATCTGAACAGTGTATAAAATACCATAAGCATTTGTGTAGCAATTTTGCTTAAGGAGATGTGTTTTTTTCCTTGAGAAGCAGTTTGGAATATTGGGAGACTGTTTTAACCTTTTGAGGGTACTGCTTTGAGAGTGTATACACACAGGAACGATGGGTCATACAAAGAGAATTAGGCTCAATTAAGCTGTCAATTTTTGAGGAATGACTATTATAAGATTTACTCAAAGGATCTTATTCAAAGCAAAACTTGTATTTTATTGAGATGACTTCCAGAAAGTATAATGCTCATATATACTAAATTCAAGTATTTTGTATGAGAATAATGACAAATAGGAGTTTCTTCTTTTTTTCATCATTTTACAATTTTTAATTTGTATATGGTAGTGAAAATTGGGAATATTAAAAAGTTTCTTATTTTTTGCATTAGTGATATAGTGGCACACCTAACAACCTATCATCTGTCCCACCAACAGGTCAGAGATACAGGAAAAAGTAGCACTTCCCATCATCTGTAAGTTGGTGAGTAGTACAGAACAGATCGTCGAACTTCTATCCAGTGATTCTACTTCTGTAGTTGTAATAAACCGAGAAGAGAGGGTTCTCTCTCCCGCCCTTCACAGTCTCATGAAATTCTACCCCATCTTCAAAATGTCATTCAAATAGTTCCTTTTTTCTTAATACTACCGCACTTCCTCTCTGTCATGCCCCTTAACTCTATCTGTGCTCATGGAGAGGAATCAGAATTAATTTCCTTTTCCACGAGCATCCACAGCACTTTTTTCATATTCCTAATGTGGAATGAATCAGAGTGCATTATGAGAAGTGACATCCTAGTGACATTTATTTCTCTGTGTCCCACCCTTTCATCGGCTCCCTCCGTGTGGGAAGTGCTAAGAAGTTACCAGGAGGCTACTCACCATCAGGTTTAATCATCCTGAAGTAGCAAAGGAGTGGTTCTCAGTCTGCCTTTCTTAAACCGGAAAAACACAGAGTTGATGTTATTTCATGTTTTTAAAAATTGAAAATGGCTATAGCATTTTTAAAGAATATAAATTTGAATGTCATCCCATTCTTGATTATCAAATGCATAACTGCGTGACTTTTTCTTTCTTCTGTGGAATGATTATTCAAACTGCTGTTTGTTTTTTACTCACATCAAATCTTGTTTTATTTTAAACGTGATTTTGATTCTGTCACATTTCCTGTAATTCCAGTTATATAAGCATTAATGGAACCAAATAGCAAAATCTTCTTGATGCCGTTTGTTCATTTTATTAGCTGAAATTTAAAATACCACCCTCAAATAGAACAGTTAAGAATAAGAATTTTAGAGGATCACATGAGCTTTCCTGTCAGCTTCATAACCTGCAAGCTCAGTTCACACTTGGAGACCAGCCTCGTCAAGAAACCATTGAATCTCTGTGACAGAGGCAAGAAGAAAATCAAGTCTCACACATCCATTGTTCTCTCCACTAAAATTTCACTTCCTTTCCTGACTATTCATACAATTCTCTCTTGTAAAAGAATAATTTGTGTGCTTTCCTCCAAAAAGTACACAGGGATTACATATCTCAATCTTGTTCTTAGTTTTAGAAATGTATCTGTGTGTCTGTGTGTGTGTCTCCATGTACTTAAATCCTACTCTATTAGCCAATATTTTTTTAAAGATATAAATATGGGGAAAAAAGATGTAAAAAGTAAATAGGAATCTCCTAACAGAGCCATTAAGGGATATAGCTAAAAGATTAAAGATAAATATATATTATATTATGAGACATAGTAATAAGGTGGTCAGGCACTCCTGAAATTAAGCTGAAATGTAATATACAGAGATGAAAGGAAATTAAATATGAAACCCTGAGATACTTATTAAGCCGTCAGTGGGAATCTAGATGATGATGTCACAACTAGGAAAGACGACTCGTGCAAAGTTGGACGAGATCCAGTTTGCGCTGTAGATTTATGCAGTTAATTTTGTCCCCTGACTGCATTCAGATGAGCGTTTCTCCTCGACATACACCAAGAAAATTGCTGCATTATAGCTGTGTTAATGGTAATCAGCATGCTAATGAGCACCAGAAGGTCGTTACAGCAAAGAGAGGTTCAAAGATGTATAACCTAGAGGAAACAAGAACGTAATTCTTCAGGGAATGCAAGTGTCTTGTTTGTAGGTCATAGATTATTTGTTTTGGTCACTACATTGCACAGGGAGTTTAATTTAAGCAGGAAAAAAAATGAAGCTGTTTGAATTGTGAGAGCAGCCCAGCTTAATTAAGAAAAGTAACATCGGATAGCTTTGAATTTGTAGGAAAAAAATAGAATTCTTCAGTAAACCTAGGATGGTACTAAATAGTGCTGTCCAATGCGAAATTATATCTGCAATTATGCAAAATGTGAAGTTTTTATTTTTTTTGTTGTTGTTTTGTTTTGCTTTAGTCAGAAGGTGCTTCAATGGCTCTCTGGCAAGGACAGGATCAAATATTAGAGGTGAAAAAGGTAACGGTCAGAAATTAAGTCACAGTATGTGCAAACAATTTGAGTCTAAGCCTTCTTAGGAAATTAGGAGATATTTCATTGTTTACTTCAGATGCATATTTTGGCTTCGAAAGGTTAAGTATTTATTGATACTGACAAAGGAGACCATTCAATCAGAAATACCACTGCTATTGCTTATTAAAAGGCTCAGGGGCATAAATGTTGTGCAGATTTTAGGTTAAGCTAGGTAGTTCTTGTATTCTCCCTAAGAACTTCCTCCCTGTCAGATATTTAGGGAGCAACATTAGCTCATCAATTTCAATATTGCGTCAATAGAAATAAAATCATAATATCACTTGGTTTAATCATTATAGAGGTTTAATCATTATTGGGTAGATCTGGATCTGTGTTTTTGTTTAATGAGTACTTTTAAACACATCGTTTTGCTAATATGCTCTTTCGGTAGGTTTTATAACCAAAGAACAATGCCTTAGAAATGAACAATGGTGATAATTTGCATTTCCCTTGTCTGCTTGCACATGGAATTTGTCATAGCATTTCAAATGAATGTTTTTTCCACCCTAAAAAAGACAAATAAAATAGCTTCTGACATATAGCTAGATAGATGATAGATAGATGAATACAGAGCTATATATACATACATACGCATATAGTTGGCAGATTATATAATAATAACATCTTACAATTGCCAACCTAACACCTCTCCAAATTAGGAGTCCATATTTTTTATATTTACAAGTTTTCTCAAATCAATACCTCTCTTTGTGATGTTGGGAACTTCCTTTGTTCTGACTTCTCAAGGTTAAACACTAGAGGGCCCAGTCCTAAAATTTCCTCACTGCAAAGAAAAACATACTTTGGATTAAACCAGTGTTTTAATTGTTTGAATCCATGCTATCACCTTTCTTCAGAACATTTGTGACAAATATCCAGTCATAAAATCTACTATTTCATCTCTACTGAATAATTTGGCTGGAGAGGAATAGTTTTCAAAGTCAATTTAGAAAAAAGAAAAAGTAAAACAAAACAAAAGATGAAAGACAGCTGGAGAGGGAGGGAGAAAGGAAGGAAGGAGAAAAGGCAGGAAGGGGGCTATGGCGGTACAGGAATATAGGAACAATAAATAAAATACTTAATAATTTATCAATATAACAGTATGGTGTTGAGGAAATATAATTTAAAATCACAATCTTCTTCCACTGAGAAAACCTTTCCACCAAGGTAGTAGAGACAGAAAACAGTTTTATTATTGAATAAGAATTAAACCAGAATGTGATGTGCATCATAGGCAATACACGAAGAGATTGCACAAATAGTAAAGGATTTCCCTCTTTTGTACAGCCACGCAGATACAGTCCGTTACATGCATGATCTCAAGATAAGCGATAACTAGCCCTCAAGTAAGAGGATGGTACCATTTATCATATTGTTCCTCCTAACTTTACTGGTAATTGTGGGTTGCCATCTCTGTCAGCTAAGTGGCTTTATCTAGAGGGAAAACAAACTCCTCCTCGTATCTTTAAGACAGGAAGTGGTTTTGCAAATCAGAATAAGGTGCCCACCTAGTTAGGCTTCTACCCTCCCACAGAAATTGGTAGATAGGGACGCTGACTCCCTTACAAGCACATTTCAAAGAGATGCCTCCTAGGTCCTTGAGAAAGACACCCCTTGGTCATAAAGTTGACAAAAGGCTCATTTAGTTTTCAAAAGGTTAATATACATTTCAAAGAGATTAGAAAGTATGTGCACTTATAAGTATTCTAAGGTGAATGTTCTGAGGAAAAGGAGGGGAGGAGAATCTCATTCCTCATTTTCAACAAATACAGGGAAACCTCTTTTTTAAAATTTGTGTTCATCCTTGTAATTGGCACCACGCACTGTAACCCCACTGGGTTCACTGAGGTTTTGGTTACTTGTCCTGAAAGAAGGGCTGACAGGAAGCGCTTCTGGATCAGAGAACTGTAAAGCTGCCAAGATCTAAGCTTTCTTGGTTCACTTGGGAGTTTGACAGGTATAAAAGTTTCCAAAATATTTAGCTCAATGCCTTTCAAACTTTAATGTGTACAGGAATCACCTGGGGATCCTGTGAGCATGTAGGTTTTGTCTTAGACTCTCAGACATGGGCCAGGAGCCTGCCTTTCTAGCCTGCTCACCTGCTCAGTAACAAGCAACTGCTGCTGCTCAGCGACCGGCGCGGGTACCCTCACTCACGTGTACAGGAGACGTACTCTTGAGGAAACCGTTTAGCCTCTGCAATTTTGGAGGGGGGACTCCTTAAATGAACAAATGCTTTAGTAAGTTAAGAAATTGTTTCTCAGAACAATAGAGATCTAGAACCTTACGGGGATCTGAAAGCACATCTACTTTAGCCCGAAAGAGAGATCCGTCCCGTCCTCGAATCATTTTGGCTCATGATTTTAAGGTTTCACATCTCACTGTTGGATAGCTCATAATTGCACATGTGGAGATGCAATCTTCCCTCTCATACTTTGGACCCATTGGGTCTACTTATGTTGTCTGGAACTAGAGAGTAAAATAAAATAAAAAGAGCTAACATCTCTGTAATGCTTTATATTTTACACAGCAATTTTTTGTTGATTATCTGATTTTATCAACATAATCCTTTATGCATTCACAGCGAGCAGTTTGTCCCCACTTATCTTAGGGTTTAACTTTGTCTTATTTTCTGCAGGTAAAACTCGTCCAGAGTTTCCAGACCTCTCATCCCCTTGATTTCCTTCATTTATAATCACTACAGTTTTTAGTGCCTACTATTTGAGTACAAATTAATGACAATTAAAGAATTAAGACTTATCTCAGAAAATGCTTTCTAGTAAAGACTTCCTTAGCACAAACACTTCTTTTTGTTAATACACTACATTAGTAATAAGTACTTCCTTCTTATAAACAGAAATGAACAAAATATTCCTATAGAAGAGAGCAGGGATCATATAGGAGTGTTAAACATTTTTCTACTTTTCCTAAGCAGATATATTATAGACATGTTTATATCTCACTTGTCATGTTACACTAGAGGAATCAAGAGTTCGATGAAGAAGAAACCATGTTTATGAAACCCTATTCCCAAATTCTGCTCCACACCATACACAATATGGAGGGGGTGTGTCCTAGTCTATTCAGGCTGCTATAACAAAATACCATAGGTCAGGTAGCTTATAAACAACAGAAATTTATTTTTCATAATTCTAGAGGCTAGAATGTCCAAGATGAAGACACTGGCAGATTTAGTATCTGGTGAGAGCCAACTTCCTGTTTCACAGATGGCTGTCTTTTCACTGTCGTGAGTAGAAGGGCTGAGGGGTCTCCTTTTTTATAAGGGCACTAATCCCATTTGTGAGGGTTCCACCCCATGCTCTAATCATCTCCCAAAGGCCCCACCTCCTAATACCATCACTTTGGAGGTTAGGATTTCAACATATGAATTGGGGGGAGACACAAATATTCAAACCATAGCAGGTTGAAATGTTAACTCACACTTTATCTTGGTTAGTTCATGCTCTCAGATAGCCTAATGTTTTTCTTGCTTCTATCCCAAATACAGCTTCCACATATAAAGAGGAAGGGGTATGTGGCTTCACGGTACTGGTTGGGGATGGAGACTGGCACTAGTGACATCCTACATGTTGGTATGTCCTGGCCTGACTTGCACCTGCGCATCTCTGATGAGAAACCTTCAGTCCATCTATCAGCTGGGAGTCCTGCAGGTGGCAAACTTGTGGTTATTCTTTTGGCTCCTGGGAAAACTCTGGGTCGCCACCATGGCCACTGTCTAGTTACTTGGCTCATTGTCCACTCAATTCTCTGCCATGAGTACCAGCTAGATCTTTGTTCTCTCTGACTGCACTGCTACTGCCTCCTAGTAAGGCTCTGGGCAGATCAGTGTCCTACCAGATTTCCAAACAGGGTCGCGAAACATGGGCATTGTGCTCTCACTGCTCCCTGTCACCTGCTTCATGCCAGCACCCCTCCCCACACCACACTACCACTACCACTTCCCCAGCCCAAACCCCAGAAGGAAAAACAGGATATTTCACTCTCCTCTTTTCTCTCCTTCTTCCCACCAACTCCTGGGCCCCCAAAAGGCTATTTCTGCCCTACTTCCTTCTCCAGCCTGAACCTCCTTTCCGTGAAACTCACACCTGCTAACCTGCTTAATGGAATGCTAAAAGAGAAAATGAAGGAATTTACACAGGGCTCTGTTCTTGCTGTAAAATCCTATTTTTGAATGCAAAAAGCTAAATATTACATTGCTTTCTTTTTGCATTCTGGACAAGCACTTTCATTGTCTCTTTGAAGGCTTCCTTTCTTCTTCCTCACCACAAGAACCCTAACTTTGCATCAGGCAGCCATGTGCATCACGGGAGACTGAACTCTTCCCTAATTAATTTGCTGTTACTGTCTCCCAATGACACCGGTGGCAGCCAACTTGGGACCATGGGGGACCTGTCATAGGGGAGACAAGCAACACTGAGAATGGTGGAACAGATAGATGGGGAAAGATGATTCCTGGGTGTTGTCATTGAGCTACTTACCGAAATTAAGCAAACCCAGAGGTGCCCTAAATCAGAACTTCATATGTGAAATAATAAATTTGCCTTATTGGTTAAGCCATTTTTACTTGGGTTTTTGCTAGTTGGAATTGAAAACCTCCTCACTAATGTGCTGTCTTTCTGTAACATTCCTAATCTCTTTCAAGGCAGGTGAATACCTGGCTAATTTGGGCAAAAAAGACATCTACTCATATTAATAAGATTGACACTTGGAATATAATAACAAGTACAAAAGTCCGAAGCTGCCTCATTCACTCAGTTTCTCACCACCATTGCCCTGGTTTGGACCTCTTCATCCTCTCTCATAGCAAGTTGCAACAACTGGTCTGTCTGTCTCTCTTCTCAACCACCTCCTCTCATCCTTCATCTCCACCAGTGTGGGGTCTTTTACTAAAACATAGATCTCATATGACTCTGCTGCTTAAAACTCTTGTGGCTGCCAAAGTCCCCATGATGAATTCCAACCTACTGTGCACAGTCAACAGAGCCCTTCATGATCCAGCCCCTGCTCACCTCTTCAGCTTCAGTTTCCACCCATCACTGTCTGGCATTTCCTGTCCCAATAACCCCGAATCTGAGAGTTTCCTGAACTCACTGGGTCATTTCTTGCCTCTGTGCTTCTTAGGTGATATTCTAAGTACTTAGGGTCAGCTTCCCCATGCACTTGGACTGATGAGCCCTCACTTGAACCCCATGAATATAACAGATAAAGAAACTGATGGGAAAAAAGACTGCTAAGCCCTCACGCATCCTTCCTGACTCACTGAAGCCTCACTAGGAGTCTCGAGGAATGGTGGGCTCAGTTTTGTGCACTAACTGTACCTTGCCTGTGCCTCTCCTGTGGCAACTCTCACACAGAACAGCATTTTGTGATTATCTACCTCCCAAGTAGATAATGGATTTATTGGGAAAGAAACCTTACTAATTTTTGCTCCTTCATCACTTAGCACAGCTCCTAAGACACAGAGATGCAGTGCAACACAGCTCGAGCTCTGGTTTGGTTCAAATCTTGGCTCCACCACATCCTTTGCACTTCAGTTTCCTTACTTATTAAGGGGAGGGAATAATAATAGCTGTAATTAATAATAGCAATAATAATAATAGTAATAGTAGCAATAATAATGTTATGAGGATTAAGTGAATTTATGCATGTACCAATATTTAGAGCAATGCCAGACTGATCGTAAGGATCCAATAAATATATTTTAATTAGTATTAGAATTATTAGCCCTCAATAAATATTTATGAACTGTACTGAAGGACTCCAGCTACCATTTTAGTCTGTTCTCTTCTTTAGGAAACTAACCGGTTTTGATGTCACAGATTATACGGGCAGTGATTTCTGTTCCCAAATATATTTATGCTCCAGTCTATGATGCTTCATGGCCCATACAGAGGGATTATCGGGTGCCTGCTGTTTGCAAGGACTATGAAACCTGTGCACATTACTGCTCCTCATGTATATCCCACAATAAACAACACCTCTATACATTTAATCCGAGCCCGCATTTCATCTCCTGTTTGATGTTTAGGGCTGAGATGATGGGAGGGCTCTCTGAGAGCCCAGGAGGAGAAAAAGGTTAGTTTACAGAAAGTCAACTTTATGTTATGTCATATAACAGTCAATAAAAGAGCCCTGGTCTCTGCATTAGAAAACAATGCTATGAACTCTGTAACTTGGGAAGTCAGGTAACCTGATTGAACCTCAGTTTCCACTTGGAAAATAGAAGTGACAAGGTCCGTTCCACCTACTTCACAGGACAGACATCAGAAAGAGGTGAATCTGAGCTTCTGAATATTCATTTGTTGCCTGATAATTTACAAAACAAGAGTTAATTACAACATCAAAAACCTTCTCTGAGGTCTGCAGCATCAGTTTGACCCACGGAACCCTCCTGAAATGTCCTTGAGGGACAGCTCCCAGTATGTGAGACCTGGAATAGGACCTGTGTGTACATGTATGTGTGTGCGCATGTCTGTGTGCTTGTAAATGCTTCATACGTCTATCTATGCTCCATATTATACCTCACATTCAAGAAATCAAATTACTTCTTATATTCATATCAGGAATAAAATGAAAGAATTTATTCCAATGGCTATCAGACAATAGAATAAAATTAGCTTCAAATGACTATAAAAGAGCATAATGTTGTAGTTTACCAGAAACCAAGGAAACCTCATATATCCAGCAGCAATTTTTCTTCTTTCTTATTCTTTCTTTGTGGTGAAACTGAGAATAATGCCCTCAGGTTTTTCTCACTGTCTATGTAGATGGGGAGCAGAAAGGAGCTGCAACATGCAGACTCAGACACAGTGCAATTAAAAGACTAAGGATAATTTGTCGATCTTTTCACACAGGGTTTCTTTACTATCACAGTCACCTCAAATCAATAATATTAACATAACGTAATTCAACAAAAATATTATTTTAGGCATAAGAAAATTCTACAGAAGGAAACATATTATATGAAGTATTGCTCATAGTGTAATTTTAATTCTGAAAGATCTTGCTAAGAGGGCTTATTTAAATAGGTTCTCCCTGAGATGAATATTTAGGGGAAAAAATTCCTACAGGATGATTTATAGCAAAATTATATGAACAGAATGAAGGACAGAAGAATTTTATTAGAAAAGGGTCTCATTTCCACAAAATATAAATTATACCTTTTAGAAAATATATTGAATTTTATTAATATTCTGTAGACAGCCTGAAGTGTTAATCTCCACCCCTACCTATAAGACTTTCATTATGATGTACAAGGTGTATTTACCCTTTAACCAAATAATTTTTGAGCAACTCGGTGGAGCCTCCAATTTACATATCCTACAAAATATTGCCATGGCAGTTACAAAATTTATACTCTGTATTGTTGGCAACTTTTAATGATATATATGGGAGTGTATATTTTATATACATGCATTCATGCTTTTTGTATTACCATGCAAGAACACAGATTAATGATGAACTCATTATATTTGATATCTGAGAAAAATGTTTCTCTAGCATTCACTGTTACTGTTACTATTGTTTTAATATTTTTTTCAGTAGAGATACAATTGGTTTGAGTTTTTACAATGCTATGATTAAAGTTCTGCCTTCCTTCATCTCTAAATTTATAGTCAGAGAAATTTCTTAGGGTCAACCTTTGAGTACTGTATTTCTGCCTGACATTTGAAAGTGACCTCATTTAGACCTTGGTAACTAATATTTTTGATGAGGAAATTGATTTATTATGATACAAAGAACTTGGTTATAAATCCTTTTCCGATCTCTATTAGTCTTGAAAATTGAGCCTTTCTTAGGATGGTGACTTTGTCATAACGAGTATAAGCAAATTGACCATTGGTGCAGTGTAGGTTTCAGCAAGGACAACTTAGAATTTAGATTCCATATTATTTGAAAGAGAAGACTGAGGAAGAGAATGAAGGCAAATCCAGGAGATTAAAAAGAAAAGACTACATCCGTTTGGACTTTTAAGTAAATATTAATATTAAATATTTTCTCTTAAGTAAATACACACAGAATAGAGCAATTTATGTATTTCACCTCCCTAGGGCATTCAAAATGGAATACAGGCTCTCTGCTCCATTCAAAATATCTGTAAAATACACTACTACAAAAATTATTATTCTCTATTTATAAAACAGGAACAACCTGATTTTAAAAGGTGGGCCTCAGTTAAAAACAGAGGCTAAACCTTTCAAACACCAAGAAAAGATATTTCATTGATTTCTCACTCAGAGCAGTTTCCATTAAGATCTCCATCAAGAGGAGAACATTGAAGACATGCTCTTCAAAGTAACTGGGTATTTGAAATCATAACACCTTGGCTTCTTAGTCAAACCTTTATATAAATTTGAAGCCCCAATTTTATACAAATGTGTAGGAGGGAAATCTCTGATATTTATTAGGGGCCAAAATGGCCAACATCTATAGGTAATAAAATGGAAGCCCAAAGATACATTTTAGCACCAATATTTCTTTCCAACCCTCCAGAATAAGTGTTCAAATTCAAGAATCCATTACCTCCTAATATCGATAAAAATAATTAAAACAAAACATTAAAGCTGATAAGATCACTTAACATAAGATCTACTCTCTTAGCAAATTTTCTAAATATACATTACATTATATTAACTATATGTACTATGCTATATGTTAACTGTTCTTATCACATATACAAATATTAATAATAATAAAAAGGGAGGAAGGAAACTTTTGGAGGTGATGGGTATGTTTATGGCATAGATTGTGGTGATGGTTTCACAGGTATACTTATCTACAAATTCAGGTTGTGTAACTTATATATGCATAGCTTTTTGTATCAGTCATACCTCAGTAATGTGAATTTTTAAAATAAAAAATAAATTAAATTAAATTAAACCTGAAGACCTATCAATATAAGTCTCTAAAAGAATAAATAAGACAGCAAAAAAAGAAAAAAAATATTTTTTGAGTTGTCTTTATCAAACTATATGGAAACACCAGAATCATTCTCTAAGTATAGAATTTTAGAGCTATAAAAATTCTGAACAGATTCTCTTGTCCACAACACTCATTTTCACAGTTGAGGTTACAAACTCAGAGTTGTGACATGTCTAAGGTCACACAACCAACCAATGGCAAAGCCAGGACTTGAACCAGGGTCTACTTATATCTACATATATTTTAACCTTCACTGTTTTTCAGGGGTACAGGGCTCAGGCGAAGTTCAACATTGTCTGGGACAATCCTCTTAAGGACAAACAAAACCAGTCAAATTTATTTCTGATCAATACAATTTGATTCTCTCTTTACATCCTCCTTGGTGGCCCATTTTCATAACTAATCTTCACCAATTAAAAAAAAAACTGAAATGTAGAGACATTAGAACTGGTAACTACAGGTAAATCTTCAATAAATTTCAAATCATAGGTGTGTAGTATGGTCTTTTATTTTTTATTATAAATTTATTTTAGTTTTATTTATGTATTTATTTAACCCTCACCACATTCTAAAAGCTAAAGATAGCATAGGGGTTCCATACCCCTTTTGTCAAACTTCAACATCTTTCAATTAAAAATTAATATAATAATAAGGTAATTGGGCATTTTTTCTTTTTGGTCAGATCTGATAACTTCTGGTGACCCATTATTTCTGTGAATACTCAAAAATCTTCCCAAGGCAACATGGAAAAGTGAAGTTACAGTTACCCGTATAATATATTATAATTATCCAATAAATTAAACACAAACTTTTTGCTTCATTCATGTCACTTTTATCTCCACAGAATTGACCCAAATAAGAGAATATTATTCATTTCTAAGGTTTATTTTTAGGTGTTGCATAACAATTTTAGTCCTTCCTTTAAGTAACATGGGTTTCCTATAAGTCTCTGTGAGCAATTGCAAGCCCTAAAATGATCAGTTCTGTAGAAACTTCTTTGTCTGCTTGTCATTCAGTTACATGCTTTGGTCACTCAAGCTATTGTCAATGAAAATTTGGAAACCAAAGGGGGAAAAAAGAGGACATGAAATATCCTCCTTGGCAGCATTTGCTGATTTTAAAATAAAAAGTCAGCATCCCCTCTGCTGTATAAGCTCAAACCTTCACACTTGGTGGCATCTTTTCAAATGACCTGAATTGTATTCCTCACTTCCCTTGATTTATCCCTCCGTTGGCTCCTGCAGGAGAGCATCATTTTTTTTCTCCTGCCCTCTGTCTTCTATATTTCATTTCAGGTGTCCATCGAGGCAACGAAAGATAAAGCTCTCTGCTTTCCCTTGTACTAAAGTTCTATATGGAATCAGTTCACCTGTCTGTCACTCCTCATTAAATTCTTACCCTCTTCATTCACATCCTGATCTTTGCAAATGAACATTTGCTTAATAAATGTTCCCAAGACTAACAGTGCAGAGTGAAAATCCCACACAGCAGTAAATTATTAACTCAGTCACAGAGGGAGTGCCATATATGACTTTTCAGAATGAGTTATTATGTGGATCATCATGTAATTATGAATTTTTCAAGCCATGATAGAGGAAAATTGAATATTTAATATTTTATGGACATATTCTACACTGAGGACATCTTTCAAAATTTTATGATAATTTTTAGAGTGAGTGAAGAGCAGAACAAAAGTTACAAAATAATTGCAAACTTGAATATTTAATCACCAGGGACATTGTTGGTTATTTCTCAAATTATATAATGTAACCAAGGGTGTGAACTTTTAATCATAGTGAATTCAAGTGGGAAAAAAAGTGCATTAAAGTCGATCTACAAATATGTTTTGAGAAATAAGGATACAGAGCTTAATGTTGTCAGATTGAGACCTTAGAGTGTAAATATTCATGTGAGAGACAATCTTGAGTGATTTGTTCTAAATGAGCAATTGCTGAACAAAAAAATATTCAATGAGTCATTTTAAAACATTCAAAATCAACACCAACAAATGAACACTAATATGTCTTAAAACTCTTGATTGAGAAGAAAATGGAAAAATGAAATTGGCATTTGTAAAAATAAAAGAAATGCCCAAAAACTGTAGGAACTATTTTACAGCTTTGATGAAAAAAACTAAAGGAAAAATAAAGGGCAATTCTATGTCAAATAATAAACAACATAATTTTGTTATGCAATTTATACAGATTCATGCATTCATATTATAGCATAATATTTAGCACTTCAATTACCACAAACATTTTAACTTGGAAAGTTAGAATATTTAGTGATTTCAAATCATTTCCTAACTGGTCCTTTTTGTCGCTGGAGAGGATCATTTCTTAGCTGCTAATACTAATAAACTTGGAGGACGTGTAAGCCCAAAGGTTTTTAGCCCTGATTGCATACTAGCATTGTCTCATTTAGAGACTCTGAATTGATTGCGGAAATGATATTTGACACTGATATTTTTTAAAACCTTCAGATTATTTTTATTATCAGCCAGAATTTAGAATCACTGAAACCTATAGAGCTGCCGTATAGTTTCCAAAGGCCAAAACTTCAGACTTCTAAAAGCATCAACCTTTTGGGAGCACTGAATATGTGAGCACTAAGAACACAGAGACGGCCGGTAAACAGGCCTGGCCCTCAAATTGCTCATAATCTAATGAAACATGAGCATAAATAACAGTGCAGTTGCTGCTGTTATAAGTCTGTGTGCCAGACGATACAGCAGTGGAGAAGGAAACCAACATTCAAGGTACGAAGATGGACTTTTTTTTAGCCTAGAATTTAACTAAGAAAAAAATGACCATACTGTTTTATTCATTCATTTGTATAGTCATCCAGTTATTTATTCAATAAACATTTATTTATTCAATGACTCCTACTTTCCAAACACTGTCTTACTATTCTTCTCACAGACTATGGAAGGTGATTGGACGTAAGAAAATTGCATCAGTTAGCTATCCATGTATAAAAAACTAACACAAAATTCAAGTGACTTAAAACTACAACTATTTATTTGCTTGTGATTCTGCAGAATGGCGATTTAGGATGGGCGCAACAGTTCCTTAGAAAAACATGTATGAGTCACAGCATCACCTCTCAAGATCTTTG
This sequence comes from Avahi laniger, assembly GCA_963575035.1. NCBI lineage: Eukaryota > Metazoa > Chordata > Mammalia > Primates > Indriidae > Avahi > Avahi laniger. The sequence goes on from CAUYSK010056554.1 coordinate 91,857, forward strand.
AAGAAAGTGAGATTTGACAACAATGCCACTACACTTGCCTGCAAAATTGAATCTGTTTAGTAGAAAGAATTCTTTCTCTTAAAAAAAAGATCACATCAATACATAGTAGACAGCTTTAGGGGAAAAGGCACAAGAGTAGACTGTCAAAGTTGGGACATCAATTTTCTGCTCACTTTTCTTTAATTTCAGAATATTATGGGGGTACAAACATTTTGGTTACATAAATTGCTTTTGTGCAGTTTGAGTCAAAGCTGTAAGTATGTCCATCACCCATATAGTGTGCATTATACCCATTAGGGGTGAATTTACCCTTCCCTCCTCCCCCACCCCCACCTGCTCGATTTCCATTAAATTTTACTACCATATGGGCACATGAGTGTTGATCAATTACTTCCAATTTAGTAGTGAGTACATACCCACCTTTCTCTTTCCTGCATAGACTCAGCCTGAATTCTTGATAGTGCTGATATGGAAGTCACTTCAGAAGATTATCGTCTAGCACTTCTCCTGGGTCCAGCAACTCTGCTGGGGATACATGGAATGGGCAGAGCAGGGTCCTTACCCTAGTGGAGGATATAGACAAGTCAAAAGGCAAATATGATACATCTTTTGAGTCTCATTTAATGGGAATATGAATAGGATGGTTAAGGGCGCCAAGAAGGAAATACTAAGCCTGTTCCGTGAGAGTGGTGGAGGTTTCCAAGAGGATCAGCTGGGTTTGGCGGGTGACAGTGAAAGAGTCTTTAAGACAAAGCTAATATCAAATGCAGTCATGGAAGCAGAGTGCATGGCCTGTCCAGAGAATTTCAGGCAGGGTCACAAGGTATGAGGTCGGGACAGTAAGAAAAGCAGAAGGACAGATAGAGATAAGACCGTGAGCCATCTCAACAAATCTGAATGAGATCCTTAAGTCAAAAAGAAACCAAGAAAGAGTTTTAGGGAAAGGAGCACTGTAACCCTCAAAACTTGTTATTAATATTTCAGCAAGAAGTTGGCTCTGAACATTATAAAACCAAACTGGTAAAATCTATTATCTGACTAATTTTCAGAATTCATTGAGCCCAGCTTGGCAAAGGTATCCCAAATGTCCTGTCTTTAGTTGTACCTCAGATGCTCTTAGTCCCATTACTTAACTCTTTCAGAGCAAAATGCTTATTAAAAAAAAAAAGCAGGAGGAATTCTTAACCCTGAGTTGAACTAATGAAAAAGTCCTAGGAGACATCAGGGAGAGGTTGGTCAATGAGATTAGGCAATCTGTGTTTGCTGATTGGCCCTTGCAGAAGTTAGACTCCCATCCTCCCATAGAGCCAGGGAGGTAGGGGTGCTATCACCTTCGGTGATTACATTTCAAGGAGGTAGATACCAGGTGCTTGAAAAAGGCATTTCTGGGGTGGGGAAGATTTACATCTCAAAAGGGCAGAGAAAGTATGCTCTAAGAAAAGGTAGGTTAGTGGCCTGGAGTTGGGTGGAGGGGGAGAGGGAAGAAGCCTGCTGAAAGTCTAGTCAAGCTGAGAGAAATAAGGCCATCTTCATTAGA